>VXBX01002794.1:18095-30499 GCA_013400415.1 Scytalopus superciliaris
CAGTATATTGGGAAGGCAAGAGTAATTACTAAAAAGTCAATTACTGCAGACTTACACATGTGAGACTGCTGAACCTTGCCAGAACTCTATGCACTGCATAACCAGAGTCTTGCCATCCCATGATTCAGTCAATCATTTATGATGCAATCCAAGGAACTAGAAGGAACAAGTGAACTATCTGCACTCAAGTCACTGGGAAGCTCAAGTGTGTTCAACACTTTCAGTAAAGAAATTCATTTTAAGCTCCTGCCAAAAGCCTCCCCTGAAATCAGCCACTTCAGCAGTTTGGAGTCATCAGTGTATTCCTTCTAAAAAATGCATGCCAGCCTACAACAAACTGGTAAGAAAGGGCCCAGAATTTCTGAAGTAGTGAGGAGGTTTGGATTGTATGTCTCACCAGGAAGACATTCATCAATGCCTAAAACAGCCAAAAACTTGACTAAAACTTAAAATAGCAAAGTAGTCTTTCTAGTCACACCGATTAGGCTGGTAAGGGTCTATTACTATTATTAGCCAAGGAAGATTCTTACTATATAATCATTAATATATTTATATATTTTTAATCAATTAATAAAACCTCTGCTCACTTCTGTTGTTGTTGTAATGGATCTTAGTACATGCCATCTTTTTCTTATATATAAATTTTATACTAACATATTGTTGGTTCCCTTCTATCCCCAGTATTTCATTAAAACCAAATATCTGAATTGATTACTCAGCTCCCTAATCTAACAATGCATCTTCCTTACCAGCAGTGCTGTTACAATGGTGTGTGCACAAAGGGGACATAACCATTTCAGCTACACAGACATAAGTGTAGTAATACAAGAGGGTTTTTTTAGAGGGTTTAACATCTCACTTGGAGAAGAGAAGGTTGCATGTAATCTTCCAGTGTCTGCAGGGGGCCTGCTGGGAAGCCGGAGAGGGACTCCTCCTCAGGAATTGTAATGATAGGACAAAGAGTAATGGGTACAAATAGACAGGAAGTCTAGGCTGGTCTTTATTGTGAGGGTGGTTAGACACTGAAACAGGCTGCCCAGGGAAGCTGTGGATGCCCCAACCCTGGCAGTGTTCAAGGCCAGCTTGGAGAAAGCCTTGAGCAATCTGGTCTAGTGGGAGGTGACCCTGTCCCTGGCAGGAGGGGTTGGGACTAGATGATCCTTCCAACCCTTAACATTCTAGGATTCTGTGATCTCTTGTGCCACAATTGCACCACAAACCTGTGCAGGTTTTCCTAGGTGAGGGGTTATTGCCAGTCTCACACCTGTGGTTTATGTCCTTCTAGACACAAACTCTTCTCAGCCAGAAAGATAAACCATCTCCTCACAAGATATCTTGGAAATATACCAATGGATAAATAAATAACCAGTGGATAAATAAAAGCCTGTTGTCAAAGCAATAGGAGTGTTACCCATTTCTAAGAGAAACTACCATTTTCTTTGCACACAAGGCAACTTCAAACCATTAATCTTTCCTGCAATTCCACTGACTTTTGTTGTGCTTGATGGAGGACCTGGAGATACTTGCACAGACCCACCCACAAAAAAATGCAGAAAAAAATGCCATGGAATGCAATGCTATTTCACTCCCTCTGACCAAACATCACACTGTCCATTGTGATGAGCCCCACCTGGCTCCTGTGTCCCCATGTCTGCCGTGTTCTATCAGAACCCGCCACTGCTGTGATGCCACAGCCCCTGCCCGGCCACTCCTGACCCCTTCCCTCAGGGACAACAGCCCTCGCCTTCCTGCCAGGAAGGAGCTCAGGGATTAGTTGCATCAGTGCCCAAGGTTCCCCCACTGTGCCAGGTGGCTTTCCTTCTCTTTAGGGAAAAAAAAAATCAATGTGTCCTGCTTTATTAGCCAACCATTCTGACAGTCCCCTGTTCCTTCCATCAACATTTTGGCTTTTGAGCCTTATTTCTCTACTTGTCTTATGTCACATATAAGGCAAACGGGCTTTAGAGTATGACATTTTAGTTACAAAAACTCAGTCTTGCATTCAAAGTGGCTCTTGGGACATAACCCTGATTGTTTACTCAGATTAGTTTTGAGATAGTCCCTTTAAAGTCTTACCAAAAGTGTGTCACTGCACGAAACTAAGCAGATGATAATTGTGTTAAGACTACAGTTTAACTGCACTGTCTTTTCACATACTACTCTCTTGGGCCCTTGATGGTCCTATTTCAAGGACAAAAACTTGCAGTAACATAGTCCAGACATAGTTTCATACTTTATCTGATATAATCAAAAGCCATGTACTTAAATTTTTGCCCCAGTTTTACATAATACATGTATGGTAAGTTTTAAAATGTGGCTTACCACCCATGTGAAGGGTTTGCTCAGCCCTCAGTAACAAAATTATGATTTCTGTGATTTATTTCATTTTATGCAACAGCAGAAATCCTGAATGAGTGAGGCATTCCTGCCTGCAGCCTCCCATTTCCAAGTGTCGTTGGCTCATACTCTTCTGACTCTGCACCAAGGCCTGAATATTTTTAACATATTCTTTAAAGGGGAGCAATAAGCACAAAAGTATTAAGGCATAACAAATCCTCCCCTCCCACCTCAGTGCCCCAAGAGGTGTCAGCAAGAATGAGACTGAGTGAAAGCTAAGGAAGGGAGAGTGGAGGGGAAAAGACATAAAACACATGGAAAGAAACACAGAAAAATATTTCCCAGGTGAAACTGCTGTCCTGGGGATGCCTTCACAACAGCATCCCTTTAAGAATTAACATTGCTACATAAACCAGTATTACCCAGCCCTTTCCGCACTTGACCTTGTTCAACGAGGTTTTGTATTTCACTGTTTTTCTTGGCAAAGTCCCACACGCTCACAGCCTTAGGTAAACATTAAATCCATCTGTCCAGTCCTGATCATGAATTCTGTATGCAGGAGCTCCAGACACACCGCTGACTGACACCCACAACTTCAGCGCAGACCAGGCAACTTCTGACACAAGTGACTGTGCTTGGAACAAAGCTACTTGTTCCCTTAGGAAGATTTCAGATGCTTCACACCTGATTTGCTTTCTTGCCAACACAATGAAGGAAGTGTCCTGCTTCTGCACGACTTTTTCTTCCTTATTGGAACAGATGGTGAATGTTTTCAAATACATGACTGGTATTTTTTCAGTGACTCATAGCTCAGAGCCACAGGTTTCAGACCGTGGTGAGCAGCTCAGCAAGATGGATGTAAGCATACTTGAGGAGCAGTATGACCATATCAAACAGAAGCAAAAACTGCAGCCACACATTATTGTGTATAAAACAGGTATGCTTATATTGATAGGAAAAAATGTGTATGTAATGTAAAGACTATTTCTTTAAATCTTTAGTAACTCCTGGCTTTGTTCTTCTGATGTTCAGCTGCGAGAGGTAAAAATTAATTGCTTTTCTGTCATTTTGGTGTTTTATTGGTTTCACTGAAAGGTTTATATCAACTGTTTGTATCAATAAGCTTGATGTCAGTGAAACACTAACATGTATTTGAAACAGATGAACACATCTGAGATCAGGTTTTATGTCAGTAAAGTAAAATTCTAAAATTAAATGGTAACTCTTACAGGAGCCATGTACTTCATGTCTGTGGGAAGTGTATTGTGCAATGTATTCTGTAACATTTCTGCTCTCTTGAATGTTTCTGTCAGAATCAGCAATTCTGGATTGCCTCTTTCCTTTCGCTATCTGTGTAAAGAGAGACTGCAGTAAGCAACAGCAAATATCAAAAAAGGACCACAAGTTGGGGTTTTGTTTTACAAAAAAAATTACATTAAAAGTTACAGTGGGTAACTAAGATACAAGGTTTGAACAAGAGGTCCTGTTTGGAAAGTACTTTCAGTGCATAGTGCTTGAAAAAGGCATAAATAGAAAAATAACAACATGTATCACTCATCTACCATCTATGTCAGGCTGATTTTGTGTAAGAAACTTTCAAGTATTTTACCATTTTTAGTTAAACTACTGCATACAATACTACACTGATATATTTTCATTAGCTTTCCAAGTTAAAGTGATATTGAGAATACTAAGTCAATTAATGAAGTTGTCTTCTGAATTTAATTGCAAGGTGAAAAACATGTTTCGTTCACCTCTCACATTAGTATTTATGTTAACAAGTGCAAAACTTAGGTTCTTTCATTCTTTACATTTTCTTCTATGTTTTTGAGCAGTTCTAGAATTTGGCTGTGTCAGACTTCATGACCAAAACTACTGAAAAAACACCTCATTATGAACTATACAATGGATTCCATCCTTAAATATTCTTTTATGCAAATGCTTTGAAATTCTTATGTTAAAAGAATTAAAATATCTCTGAGGAAGGAAAAATATATACAAGCTTATTTTATCAGGTATGAAAAAGCAGTTAACTTGAAGACAAAACAGCCCATCTAATCAGCTATAGCAAAAATATAAGTTAGTTAAAGCAAGGAAGCAGAAATCTTTATTCAGATTAATTCAAATGAAGCTTCAGATATAATGAATGTAATCAGAGCAGATTTTTTGCAAGGCCATTTGAAAATTAAAAGATGTAAGAAAGTAGGACTGCACAGTCTCTGTGAAGTTTACAATTTACTACTGCTGAAAATCCACACACAAATATTTTTATACGCATATCCCAAAACATTCACAAAACCACATAACCTACTGCATTGAACTTCAATCTTTAAACAACCTGGGTGGAAAGAATTCGTGTCACCATTAGAAGCAGTTGAAGTTTGGGGTTTTTTGTTATGCTGAGTTCTCAAGGTCCTAAAAGTTGATCTTACACATTCCCATGGTTTGGAAGCTGGCAAAACCTATTACATGGCTCAGTACTTTGAACCTGTTACATGCATCAGCTTTCCAGAATAAGTCAAGCAGAGGTGAACGTTGCCATATCAGGAAAGCCTAATGCCCTACAGCATCCCGAAATTCCAGCTAGTACCAAAAGGCAGTCCATGCTTGTACTGGTGTTTTGTACTGACAGCAAATGATTTCCCTACCTACAGGGTAAGATTATGGCTGGGCTAGGAAAGGGACAACAAACAACAGCACCGTCATAACCCCCCCCCAAACCTCAAAGGCCACAGACACAAAAACCCTCATGGAAAGAGCATCTTCAGTCTCTTGTGGTCTTAAAAATCCCTGCCAAAGGTCTTTCTTCTAACTAGTCAAATCCTGTATCACTCCTGCCTGACAAACCAGCTGTCCTTCCATGATACCACAGGGATTTTGAGCACTACAGGCACCACAGTTCAAATGGTAACTCCAAGTTTCCTTGAGGACTTTTAGCTTTGTATATCACTATCTGTTTGCCAGAAATCATGGACCTTTAAACAGAACTTAAGACCCTCTAACTTCTCTAAGTTTTTGATGGATGGGTCAGTAACCAAGAAGCCACCTGAAAGGAACTTTGTTCTGTTTTTCTCCCAATACACACAGCCATGTTCATGCTTCTGGCCATTCCCGATTATTTGAGAACAAAGAGCCTGATAAGATTTGAAAGTCACCAGCTAGGAGATAATACAGCAGTGTATTCATTATTGATTGGCTAAGAAGCTGAAAACCAGTATTTACTTTAGGAATTAATAGGGAGCATTCAGCACATGCAGTCACAACAGAACAAACACTGGGGCACTGACTGCAGGGATCTCTTCCAAGTATTTCCCAACTTAACTTGAAATAAAATTAACTTCTGCCACTCTGGAACCTTAAAAGCATGCTGATGATAGCATATGAAAAAGCCCAGATAGTAAACAACTCTGCAACAAGGTTATAATACACAATTCATATGGGGAAAAAAAAAAGACAGAAAGACACGTCTGTCTTAAGAAGTTTGAAGAGTGCTGAATGTGTGTTAATTCAATACACAGTGGTTCAGGACTCTCGCATTTCTATCCAAGGTCAGTGCTCAATTTTGTGTGCTGCACTTGTAGCCAAGCAAGGAATCAAATCAAACTTGAATTCAAACCCAGTGCAGACCATTAAAATTGAACTGGATTCATTACTTTGAACTCTCTGGTCAGCTCAAGCCAGATCATAATTCTTCCAATGGCCAGTTCATAAGGTTCTAGCTAATACCTGACATTGCCTATCAACGCCAGTCCAGCCAAGAGCACAGTTAACATCCACGAGAATGTGCAAAGCTGCTTCACTTCAGTCTCTCAGTTCTGTTCTCTCTTGCTTTTTCTCTCACATACGGAGAACAATCCCCTGTTTTCATAGCTTGGTGCTCTGCTGTGCTGTTCTACAGAACACACTGGGCTCTGTTTTGCAAGTGGACCTTTGTGTAGCCACCCAAGGTCAGCATTATTTCTTGGATAAAGTCCAGTCATAACTTTGATTCTCACTGTTTCATGATAGAGAGCCGTGTGTTCTTATCTCTCTGAGTAGTGTCACCCTAAGAAACTCTGTTAACATACTTCACTGTACATACAGATGCACAAACCCACCTGTATCTCAAAGTTCTGCCTGTGCTTCAGTCTCCTTTCTCCTGGTAACACAGCAGGAGAGCAGAAGGTGGGGGCTCACACAGTCCTCCCTCCCAGCCATGCTGCAAAGCAGCTCTTATCAGATCAACCCTACGCGGCCAACCCACGGAGCAGAAAAAATTCTGTGATATTATGCTGGGGTTGTCGCTTCAGCAACAACCAAAGGCAGCAGTGAAAGCCCCTCCTTAGCCAAAGCCCTGTTGATACAGGTTCATTTGCTGCCAGTAAATCAGCTGGGTCTGACATCTTCAAATACTTCTCTGTGAAGATGGCACGAAAGGCAGCTGT
This sequence comes from Scytalopus superciliaris, assembly GCA_013400415.1. Taxonomy (NCBI): domain Eukaryota; kingdom Metazoa; phylum Chordata; class Aves; order Passeriformes; family Rhinocryptidae; genus Scytalopus; species Scytalopus superciliaris. The sequence continues at coordinate 24,857 of VXBX01002794.1, forward strand.
AAAGGAGAGGTTGTGCTGTTAGGTTTCTGTAGAGGCAGCACCCTATTCAAACTAGCTCCATTTTAAAGTCCAGGTTACAATCCTTTCAAAACAGCTGTTCCGAGACACTCTTTCAGAATATAATCAACAAACACTTCTATGTCTACCTTTTTCCCTTTGCTATGCTTCATAACTCATCCTGCAAGAGACACAGTCCCTATAACTCATATTGTAAATAAGGCCAGCATTCTGCACAGCTCCTATTTTAAACTAAATTTATCCCAACTGAAGTATATTTCATTAGTAGTTGCAGTGTCTTTAGTATAATGCTTCAGCTTCTTTGCATTTTCATGACACAGAAAGCCAGTCCTGTCCAGTAATTTGATGGCTGCTACATGTAATTAAAGTAGCACTAGCAAATCTATCCCTAATATCTTATACATTTCTAACAGTAACTTTCATACTGCTTTAGAAATTTTGCTACAGGGATAGGAGAATAAATAAAAAGGGAGATCAGATTCTCTCCCACTGTTACAGCTACTCTATACCACTCACAGAGCAAGCAGATTCCTCTAAGCAATCATTCAGGCAACACTAGTGTGATAAGCTATTCACACCATTTCTACTGACTGTAATAGTAAAATTGCAGTAAAATATTAAAATACAAGCCTCTATGTTAATGATTCCTCATCATGAAAAAGAAGACATTCGCAACTTGTTTCATCTAGAAGTGGACACTATTATTAAGTTGTGAATACAAACTCAAAATAGTATCAAATAGAAAAATTCTGCCGTTCAAATTACAGCACCTACCAACACACTGAACAAGTCCCTACTCACCTTTAAGTTTTGCTTGCAAGCAATTAATTACTGAAAGTCAATTCTCAATCTGTGCTGTTAATGAGTCTTAGAGTAACAGTTAGATCAATATTGTCTTGATAAATTCCATTTTCATTTGACTAAAGCTAGGATACCACTTGTGGCCTCAGAACTGCAAAGCCAAGAATGAAAGAGTTCTACTTTTTAACCCGGCCTCAAAAGAACTGGCATTACTCTCAGCCATGGGCAGAAAGAGCAGAGGCAAACTCATGTGTTAAAGCTCTTCAGATGAGTTTATGCCAGAGAAATCATACTATTGTTTTTTTGCTGCCATGGTAATGTGCACAAATGCATTTCTCTTGTAGGTGAACAGGAATCTGTTCCCCCAGAATCAATGGTGAATGCCGTTCTAATTAATAAAAAAGTGAGAAGATCAAAGTCTTATACAGGAGACATTCCTGTCAGGAAGGTCACAATGGAGACAACCAACGGTGCCAGCTTAGAGGAGGACTTGCTATGGCACATCCACCTGGGAACCCACCGCCTGGGGCAAGCCCCTGGGCAAGCAGCTCCTGGGGATCTTTCCCACTGCAAGAACAGGCCATGGAGTTTCGACAACCAGAGACTCATTTCAAAGGAAAACGGCACACCCCAAGCAAAGGAATTAGGAGGAGAAAGGGAATTATCTGCGCTCAGTCAACTGGGAAGCTCAAGAGTGTTGAGCAGTCTCAGTGAGGAGAACGGGTGCAGCATTTCAAGCTCCTGCCAAAAGCCTCCTCTCAAATCAGCCACTTCAGCAGTTTGGACTCATCAACATATTTCTTCTACAAAATGCATGCCAGCCTGCAACAAACTGAACTTTTACCCTTTCCCTAATAAGAAAGGGCCCAGAATTTCTGAAGCAGCAAGGAAGCTTGGATTATATGTCTCCCCGTGAAGATATTCAGTCATACCTAAAACTTAGTCAAAAACTTGACTAAAACTTAAAATAGCAAAGTAGCCTTTCTAGTTACATAGCTCAAACTGCTGTGGATCTACTACTTTTATTAGCCAAGGAAGATTCTTACTATATAATCTTAATACCTTTATAATTTTTATCATATGATTTCATCATTCACTTTCAAGACATCCAAGATGTTTTGTGATATATTTTTTAAATCAATTAATAAAACCTCTGCTCNTGAAGCAGCAAGGAAGCTTGGATTATATGTCTCCCCGTGAAGATATTCAGTCATACCTAAAACTTAGTCAAAAACTTGACTAAAACTTAAAATAGCAAAGTAGCCTTTCTAGTTACATAGCTCAAACTGCTGTGGATCTACTACTTTTATTAGCCAAGGAAGATTCTTACTATATAATCTTAATACCTTTATAATTTTTATCATATGATTTCATCATTCACTTTCAAGACATCCAAGATGTTTTGTGATATATTTTTTAAATCAATTAATAAAACCTCTGCTCACTTCTATTGTTGTAATGGGACTTAGTAAATACAATTTCTTTCATATATATATAAATGTTATAATAACATATTGTTGGTTCCCATCTATCTCCAGTATTTCACTAGAAAACTAATGAGGTCTCCCCTCCTGCAAGATCTTTAGAGGAAGACCCTCTCTCACAGGTGGTTTTCAATGACAAAAACAGGAGCTACACATCACCCATTTCTGGCTGCAAGTGTTCAGATAGATCTCTTTCTCAAACATAGGCTTCAGAGAATGTCTCCCCATTTCATAAGGGGTAGGCATGAGACATCACAGCTACCTTTTTTTTTTCTTTCACAGTAGTTCAGTATTTAAAAAATGATTAGAAACAACAACAACAAAAAGATATAACAGAGATATGCATAATAGGTAATGGTATAACAGGAAAAAAAATACTAGATTACAATTAGTCCACATGAAACAAGAAATTGCCTGGAAGGAAATACTTCAAAAACTTCATTGTCCTTTGATTGAAATAGTTATCTTAATTAAACATGGACCTTGAAAACACTGGTTTTAAACTCCATGCAGTTTTATGCATGGACTAAGTAACTAACTCCTTTGTAAACTCTTCCATAAAAACACTTTGTCCTTTCTTCAGGCTTCTCTAGCATATTACTGTGCTTTGTACTGGCTGGAACTTATTTAGAAAAGGCATTTTGCCTTTGGGCAAGTCTTTCAATTTAATTTCCAAGGACATTATGGAAGAGCAATTTCAGTAAATCTTCCTTTATACATAGAGTAGTTTTAGTTATGAGAAAAGTTTCTATACTTACATTTCAAGAGAGTGGAATATTACACATGCACAGTTGTCTAATGAGAAAATTATGGGTTTTTTCCTAAAGCAACTGTGGTGAAAATGAAATGGGCAAATGAGAATAAAATCAAAAACTTCAAATACTAGAAAGTTCCAGTTCTCAAGAGCACCTGATCTTCAAAACCCTTCTCTGTTAACTTCATATTTGGTGATCATGGGGCAGAAAATTTCAGTCCTATTACCATAGCTTTAGGCTTCAGTTCAGGCACTGAACTCAAGACTGCCATAAAAGCAAGCTTACCCTGAGTTTATGAGTAGGAAAAATTGACTGATTTATGCACATGGGGGAGTCTGGAATCTTGAAGTTCTAGTTCAGTGTCTTGTTGGACACTGGAAAGGGGACCTTCATGTAGTCTGCGTGACTTCCTAAGAAAAATGTTGGGACAGTCCTGCAAGATCATCCATTCTACATTGAATAACACTGCTGTGCTATGAATTCAGTCACACACTAGAGCAGTTGGAATAAAAGCCCTTTGCTGGGACAGCTGGTCACATGAAAGAATCAGCCCACGTGAGTTAATTGTAACAGGCACCAAAAACATTCCGGGAACAAGCCCCTGCCCTTTGAGGGCCTCTAATGCAAACACAACATCGAGCAGCCCACACTGCACAGCCAAATGCCTGCAACCTCATACCCTGCTGCCACTCCAGGACATTATGAAGACTAGAAGGGACACTGGGGCACCACCTCAGCACGAGGTGGTGTGTAGCACCAGGTTTTCCACACATCCCATGTGTTCTTCCAGCCCTGTTTCTGAACCCACGTTAATTTTTGACAGCTCCATAACCAGGCAAGATCCTGCCCACCCCCACCAAAGGGGAGACAAACGCTCCCACACCAAATCTCACCCTCAACACTGCTGATTGCAAAGAATACAATGAAAAAAAAAAAAAATCCACACATTGATTCTTCGTGGCACATTTTGCAGAACCTCAGCCTTTTGGGGAACTGCTCTCTCAGCACTGGCAGGAATTTCAGGCCCCTCTGCCTCCCCCATGGAGAGGTGGCAGCTGAGGGGTGGCTGCAGAGCACTCAGCACCTCCCTGACCCCAATCCCCCTGGAAGGGACAGTCCCTCAATTAGCCTTGGGGACCCCACACCACATCCTGGAGATGAACCATCAGACAACCCAGGGGAGCAGCTCCCACTGTTGTCCACAACACTGGATCTGTTACCTGTTAACAACAACAACAACAACAACAAGCCAATAATTACACATTCAAGAGCAACATTATTTATTTCAGATTGTTTGAGCCTGGGTGCTCGGTGGTATTCTACAAATCACACATGCCAAGTGTCAAAACTCTTTACTATTTATACATTTTAGCAAACAAAGGCATTGATGTTTATTGGATACAAGTTAGAGAGATCCCTCATTAATTGCTATTTTCTATTGTTTAATGATTCTCTTGCTTTTTATGGTAATTAGTCCGCATGCTCAGTCCTTCTCTTCTTGTGAGTCGGTGGGTTTCTGGAAGCAGTGCTTGCGATGTGCCCCTGCCAGAATTACCTTTTACCCACCTGGAGCTGATTCAGCACAGCCGAGTCGATTTTATCAGTTTCTTCCTTATCTTGGGAGTTCTGCCAAATGTCCTTGCAGCCTGTAAATTCTCCATTCTCTGTACCCACTATCAGTAGCACCTCCTCCTTACCAAGCTTTGCCCACCTCCCCCAGCTCTACCATCCCTCCAGGTCTGCGACCGTGGAAATCTGCTGAGAACCAAACTGAGGACGAAGCAATTCGACTGACAAGTAATTTACGTTTCTAGCACTGGGACAGCACTTAGAGCTTGTAAACTGCTGTGTGTTTCACAGCTTGTGTCTCACAGAGCCACAGGGTCACAGAATGGGCCAGGCTGGAAGGGCAGGTCACCCTGTCCAACCTCTAGGGCTGCCCCAGAGTGCGTGGCACAGGATTGCACCCAGAGGGGTCTGCAACATCCCCAGAGGGGTCTGCAACATCTCCAGAGGGACTCCGCGCCCTCTCCGAGCCAATCACTCGGTAAAGAAGTTCTTTCTCGTGTTTAAGTGCTTTGGTTTCTGCCCATCGCCTCTTTTCCTAGAGCTTGGCACCACCAAGGCCAGTCTGGCTCCATGTCCTTGGCCCATAATCGTGAGGGAAGCTCCTCAGGGACAGGACGAGAGCCCCACGGGCTCAGGATGAACCGGGGCGGGTTCGGGCTCAGGGAGCAATTCCTTAAATGTCAGCACAGTCCCGCAAGCCCATCCATTCCGGAATGAGCAGCACTGCTGCCCAGTGAATCCGGTCACACACACTGGAGCAGCTGGAACGGAACCGAAATGACTAATTTCTTCTCGGAAAGGCCGCTCAGACCTCGGGGCGGGGGGAGAGGGGGGTGTGTTTTAAGGAAGGCCTGGACGCGGCGCTCATGGCCAGGGCCTGGTTTAAAGGCCCCGGTGATCGGAGCTGATTTCCAGACTGACCCACCCTGTGATTCCGCAACCCTTTTCTCCCCTTTTTACGAGCCTCGAAAGCGCAACCAACACCGACCCCCACGGGCCGTGCCCGGCCCCGAGTG
>VXBX01002794.1:30896-68110 GCA_013400415.1 Scytalopus superciliaris
AGCGGATCTCCCAGCCCCCTGTGCTCCCCCCCGCCCCCATCAGCAGTTTTGAAGATTATCTGCTCGTCTGGTGTCGTGTTCCTGTGCTTGCTTCGTGTCCCCGAGGCAGGCTGGCTTTAGGGGCTGACGTTCTGCTTCCAAAAGCTCGGTGTTGCATCCAGAGCGCCTCTTTTGGAAATTCCCCGGGTTGTTTACGCCAGGCTGGTTACGAGAAAGTCCCTTTAAAACCCTTTCTGAAAGTGAAATTGTGTCAGGAATGCCCGTGGTGTTTGTTGGCTGATGGAGGAGCAAGTCACAAGAGTTTTAGCTAAGGGTTCCTGCACAGTTTAGTGATGCTGTAGTAGGAATTCGTGGTGAATATTAGAAATGTTACGTGTAAGATGGTAGGGTTTGTGCTTGTGAAAGCAGAATTTTAATTTTTGTAACGGGGGGTTCGTAGGAATAAGTTTAATTGGAGACTCCGGTGGTGTTTTCTGTTTTAATAGCTTAATAAGAAATCACAAACTCACCGGACTATAGTATTGATAAACAGATGAATGACCATTTTATAAATGTCACTGGCATTTACAATTCTTAGTCTTAAGCATTGGTTGCAATTTTAGGTTTTATCTGGGTGCCCCAAAGACATGGATAACTTTTTTGTTAATGTCAAGTAGAATTGTAGCTATAAAATGGTTCTCCAGCATAACTTAAGAAGTGGGAAAATGATGGTTACAGGGTGCTCTTGAGAATTCCCTAGAATGTTTTGGGAAAGGGGAAAAGCTGTATTCCTAACTACAGTTCGGCCTTTTGAAAACTGAGCATTCTTGTCACTTTCAGCTTTGTCAAGGCCATGTTTTGTCTTGGCCCTAAAACCATAATATCTGCAGCAGCATCCCAGCAGGACAGGGACTGTAGCGTTGTCTCTCCTAGTTTGGATAGACACTGTGCAAACCACCCAGCGGGAAGGATTGTTAAACCATCCGCCTGCCCAGCTCATCCCTCTGACTCCTCTTCAGAGGGGACTGTTGTTTGTGCAGCTTCCAGGGTTCTTTGTAGCTCGTGGGGTGGAGGTAAGGCTGAACACTAGACTTACAACATACTGGATATCTCCCTGCATTTTGTTTTCCCCTCAAACAGTGTTTTTTTGAGCCAGCAGCAGTCTTTGAAACTGGGGGAAATAATGTCTGCTATCCTGTCCCCTTTTCTCCTGAGGGCTGTGTGCTAATAAACAAGAAAGAGAGATGGAAACCCCTCTGAAAGAAAAGTGAAACTGATGAGTCGCATTTCATGCCAACCTTAGTACATTTTAAATGTACTTAGCACCTTTTAAATGCTTTCTTAGCACCTTTTAAATGCTTTTCTGTGTAAATTAAAGGACGTTTTCCATATGATTTCCAGTGTCCAAGAGACAAAATGCTTTTACATGCACCTAGATCTTTTTTTTCTTCTGTTGAGATCACTGCACCCACCTTTCCTTGCCCTCTCTGTGCCTTCCCTGTCTCTTGGGGTGGTTTCTTTTCCCCAGGGAGATGCTGCTTAACTCAGAAGCATCTCTTGGACTAGAAGTGGCACTGTACTTTTCCATCTTTGTGAAACCAGAGTTTTATGGGATGGTTTTATGATACTGATAAATTTGTTTGCTTGACAAATGATTGGGATTGGGGAAGGGAGATGTAGATCACTGTCTGCTCTTGGCTTTTTGCAGCTCCAGCTGATCCCACTTTTCTGGAGGGCTGGGAGCTTTCCCTCATGGTCTCACCGAGGAGCTTGTTGTTCTGAGATGTTCCCTCCTGACATTTCCTTTTCCTGTCCTCCCAAAGAGAGCAATTGCTCATGTTCAGCAGCCCAGTGGTGTAGAGAGGCTGCTAAACTGGGAAAGAGGGAGAAGCAGGAAGGCAGAGGTACTGCAAGGACACCTTTCAGAGCGAAAGTGGTGGATTTTTTCCCAATTCTTTAACATAGTTTGGCCTCAGGTTCCTCTCTCCACCAAAATGCATGGAATGCCTTTAATGCTCATCTTCTATTGCAGAATTCCAAAACATCACTTAGACTTCATGGAAACTAGAACAAGAAAGCTGTATTAAAGAACTGTTTATTTTTCTTTCTTTTCTGTTCAATTGTGCTTTTATTTTAAAAGGATGGCACAAAAGAAGTATCTGATAGCAAAACTGACAAGCTGCCTAAGAGAGGACAAAATTCAACTATGGAAACCACCATACACAAATGAAAAAAAAGAAGCTGGTAAAGAGATGAAGGTAAATATTCTGAGTTGATGTCATACATCTTCCATGCCATACTGCTGGTGCATTTTCCCAGTTTTTCTTGCTGTTTTCTTAGGAGCTTGTACAAAAATATTCAGCCAAGCTGAATATCAATGAGAACGACACAGAGAATATGCTTGAAGAAATACGGTGCAAAGCAATTGAGCGTGGAACAGGAAATGAGAATTTTAAAGTGACTGGGATTGCAAGGCTTGATATATATCTGCCTCGTAGAAAAGTAAGTCACACTGCAGAAAACTCAGGATAAGTAGCTTTACTTTGACCTTTTGAGTTCTAGATTATGTCTGATGCAGTTCTTTGACTTTTTCTGGTGTTCTGTGTGAGACATCTGTGTGAGGTATAAAAAAATGGGGAGGGGGGGAATTATATACGTATATTTTAGTTTCCCATGTATGTGGGAATATCATGGCAAAGGAATATAATACTGGGAGATCAGTAATTGCCTTCCCTTTAGGATTTAATGACAAATTGTCCTTCAATTAAGAAAAATAAATTAGATATAAGTGTCTATTTCTGCTTGATTCCTTCTGGTGTAATATTAGCAGCAGGAAACAGTTGTGTGTTTTTTCAGCTGTGGAATACCTAAAGTTGAGTCAGCATATTAATATCACTGTATTACCACAGCTTTTGTTTAAATGAAAGCTTTAAATAAACCAATCCCTTTAAGTGCAATAAGCAACTTGAACTTGGTGTCATCTTAGGCCGTACTTTAAAACTTGGAAATGAGAAGCAGGATTTTATAGAATTACAGAATCAATTAGGTTGGAAAACACCTCCAAGATTGAATCCAACCTTTGATGGATCACCACCTTGTCAATTAAATCATGGCACTCAGTGCCACTTCCAGTCATTTCTTGAACACTTCCAGGGATCGTGACTCTGCCACCTCCCTGGGCAGCCCCTTCCAGTGCTTCCAAGAGAGAAACTGAATTACATTTTGCCCTTTTAAAGTCAGGCTTCAGCCTCTAGTTTCACACGTAAAATACTCCTGTAGCGAAAAATAATTACCTGGACTAGATGGTAGAGGATTTTAAATGATTGCCACACAGTTAAAACAACCAAATAGTTGCACAATTCTATTTTATAATGCTGCTGGGCATATAGGGGAATTAATTAATTTAAAATTCCAGTTTATCTAATCTGAGACCAGAGACCCTAGTAGGAATTAATCGTAACTTAGCCAGTCACAGGTGAGTGGTATAATTAAAAGCAGAGTTAAGATTGGAAGTGCATAATTAAATTATTTAAAATTGTTTGGTTCTGAATTTAGATTTGTCTAATTCTGAATATTCTGCTTTTATAATGCTTATTTTTAGCACTATATAGCAAGTATAGAACTTTCTGCCTGAAAAGTACAAATATGTATATCCAGCCATAACCTTCTTAACATGCTTATTATGTGAAAGAGAAATTTTTATTGTAAAGCAATTAATTACGAAAATGTCCTAAGTATCTTGATACCATGCTTTTTTTTTCCCCTTCCCTCTTTTTCCCCCACCCAATTTAATTACTACAGAGCAGAAAAATCCCACTGGAAACCAGCCTGTTCATCACAGGCAAGGAGCTCAGATCACAGTAAGTGTAATCACCCTTTGGTCTTCTGTAATGGGGTAGTGCCCTGTCATACAATATTAAAATATTATTAAAAAAATGAAAACAAGGGACTTTTTGTTTAAGCTTTTTCTTAGCCTATATGTCTGAACAGGATGTCCAGTATCCCTGCAGGGCAGTTCTTCCTGTAAGCAGGTGTGGTTTAACAGATGGAAAATGGGAAAGTTGCAGCTGTGGAAAAAGATAGTTCTGTGTAAATCCCCAGCAAGTCCCTGAGAAGGCACCAGTGACCACTGTCCCACATCTGTAACTAGGCAGGTCTTCTGAACAGTGAACATTAGCTTCTCTTTCTGTTGTGTTTTTAAGCCTGAAATAATCAGATTCTTTTTTGTCTGTTTTGCTTTTTCCCTTTCTATATCTCAGGTTTTCCTTGTGTGATACACAAAGCTTTTTGGTGTTGTTATTTTACTTCTTGCAGCATTTTATAGCTAAAGTTTAAAGCCACTTATAAACGTACTAGTTTTTAAGTTTTATTGCTATTGTAACAGTAATACAGCCTTACAAATTTATGTTCATGGATGAAATTATTTATTTCACAGGATAGCACAGGAATATGCTTTACAAGAAAATGCTATCAAAATAATCATAAATAAGAAGCAGCTTGACCTGGGTATGTATCTCTAGTTAAGGATGCTTTTATGATAATTTTCTAGTTTACTGGTTGTCTGGGGGAAGTTTTCTAGTAACTCTGTTAGTTTCAGAAATTCCCAAGAAACAGCAGGTATATTTGCCAGGTTCTGGTCTACTTGAAATGTATTAAATTACACTGATAAAAATTTTTAAATAGATAAGCTATAGGAATCCTGTAATAAATGTTGAAAATCCATTTTTCAAGCATTGAAACACTGAAAATGCACATTTAAGAGAAATCCTGGGTTTTTAAAAAAAAAATATTTTATAATAGCATTTTCAAAAACTTCTTGTAGTGCTTTGCTGCACGTGTTCAGTCTGTCAGACATGTTGTGAGGAGTGATGATAGCAGCTTTCTTTTCACTGGTGGCCTAAGCATCTGAAAAATTTGTTTCCCTTAGAAGATCATACTCTGTTTTGCAGGCAAAACCCTTGAAGACCAGGGTGTAACACACAATGCAAAAGTGATGGTGCTTCAACTGGAACAGAGTGATGAGGAAACCAAAAAAAGAGTTCAGGAGGAAGAACTGCAGTGCAAGAAAGAAAAAGAAATAAATGACAAGATGCAAAGAACTAAGAAGGGTCTGGAAATTCTAGCAGAGAGAGGTAAGGGGGCTTGTTGGGGCTTATGGGGCTAGGGGAAGATGGGTGTTTATTCATTCTAGTGCATCAAAAATTATCTTCTCAGTGACTTTTCAACATGGAGGAGTGCCTGTACCATGGCCAGACTTCAGTCTATAGTTTTCTAGGTTTCTGCCTACTTGAAAACTGGATTTTAAGTTGACTAAAACTTCCTTTTCTACTCTAATCCTTCTTACACAAAACTTTTGTCACTCTGAGAAGGATATAACATGAATCAGTTATTTCACTGGCACTTGACAGTAAGTGACTGGTGACTTGTGAGAACAGCAGTCAAGGCTTTGAATTTATTATAGACATAAGCACAGTAGAATAATGTATTCTAAGTCATTAAACACTTTTTTTATTTTTGTAGTTTACCTGAGCTATGGCTGTGTGTAACCATGGTTTCATAGTGCAGAGCAGCTCCTTTGTCACTGTCATCTGCAACGTGGCTGTTCTGCTCTCATTGCTTGGATGTTGATTGCTGGCAACTGTGGATTCAGTTAAAGGGTTATAGTTAATTTAACAGTAGTAATTTTTCAAAGTGAGGTTGTGTTTGTGAGTTGCATGGCTACATGGTGGGTTTAAATCACTTCTCTCTTCTGTATTGTTTCAAAAATCCACAAACAAGGAACTGTGGAGCTGAGCTGGTAATGAATTCCTGCCAAATGCAGAAACACCTGAACAAAGCTGCTTTGAACAGTCAGTGACAACCAATTTCTTACTGTAATATCAGATTTGGAACACATGAAATAAGTGATTTCTTTTATGGACTTAAGGGGTGGTTTAGACCCTAAACTTTGAATCCTGTGTGGGACCTCTTTAAGGTTTTACCACAAACTGTCAGGTGCAGCCAATCCTGAGTATGGAGTTGAGTCTGTAATGGGCTCACAGACTGAATGAAGGTTCTGCATGTAGTAAGGGTTTAACAACCCTTTTGTTTCACCTGAGAAAAACTGTGGCAGAAGCTTTTAATCTCATCCTTACTTTTCTTGTAAACAAAGGACAGTTGTCTTTTCATTGTAACTCAGATGGAAATTGATAATTTGTGTATAAGCATTAACGATATAGGGAAGGAAAATACTGGGATGTATTTTTTCCAGCTCTATCAACTGTAGTCAGTTTTATTTTTTTTATATTCTATGCTTTAGTTGATAAATTGTTTCAGATGCTATATTGTGTGAAATGTAGGTGTTTTGTCTTTCTCAAAATAATTATTTGCAATTCATGCAACTTTTAATGTTGTATGTTTCTGGGTACACAAGGCCTTTTCTTTAGTGACCTTTCTAAAAGTTCTTCATGTTTATCTGCTCAGGGTCACTGTTGGTTGGTGTGTCCAGAAAAACACATATGCAGCTTTTATAGTTCTGATTTTTTTGGCTTTGTTTGCTGTTTTGTTTAATGCTGTATGTACTGACATAATATTATGGCAGCAGAGTTGCTCTGTAGAAGGTGATACTTAAAATTTAAACTGCTTTTTTGTGTCTTTCAGAGGAGTACTTGGATCCAGACTCTGCTCCTTACCTAGATATAGCTAATCAAACTGGAAGGTCAATCAAGATTCCTCCTCAAGCTAAAAAAGTAGGTTAAAGTATCTTACCAAGTCACTAAGATGGCTCTTTAAAACTTGCTTTGTGAAACATTTAAAATACAGGATTGAAATACAGTCAGGCTTTCTGGGGATGTAACCTTGGGCCCTCTAGGTGTCTGCTTAATACAAATAATTTTGGAATAAAATTGAAGTAGAACTCTGTAATTGGTAATGCTTCAGTCATTTGGAGGCAACCTCTGATTTCTGACCTCATTGCACTGACCTGTGTGGTCCATATCTTACTTTTGTGGTTTAAGGTGGGCTTTAATTTTGTTATGTCTCAGTGCCTACTTTAAATTTTGGGTGCCCTAGAAGGGCATGAAAATAACTTGTTCCTAAGGCCTCAGTTTCAGCTGGAAACTTGTTGTGTCTTTAAATTGCACCATTTTAAAACAGTTTTGAGATCTTTTGCACTGTGTCCTCTTTTATGCTTAAATTTGTTCAGCATTTGCAAAAGTTCCCCATTCTCAACTGAAAATATCTCTGGCTGGGTGCATGCACTGAGTTACAGAAGGACTGACATACCTGATGTTGGCTGCTGAAGCAGGACAATAGTGATAGGTGCTGTCTTTCAAGATTAGTGGATTTTTTGAAGATAAATGAAATCTTTACAAATACTTGAAATTACGCTCAGTAACAAAAATGTGCAGAAATGAGCTGGCCCCAGTGTGTGCCAGCTGCTGCATTAGCCTTTTCTGAGGCTCGCTGTGTTTTCTGCATTACCTGGAGTTTCTGGATGATTGGAATTGCAACTGTCCAATCACAGTGCATGCTGGTCTCATGAAGTGGTAAAAGTGGTAATTCACCTCAAGAGTTAAAGCATCAAACGCTCAAGTGCATGAGATTTCATCAGTATCGATCAAGGATGAGAGGAAATATTGCAGGTTGTTTCTATTCAGAATTACTATTTACATTTCCATTTGTCAGCCCACAGGAACAGGAGTGTTTTCCTGACACATTCAAAATTTAGTTTTCAGCTCTGAGGTTTTTCAGGAGGTGAATTTTTAGGTTTTGCAAGAGAGTTGTAATAGCAAAGTGAAACAAATTTGGTGCTGTTAGAAAGTGTAGCACGCAGTAAAATGCTGAGCTTTGTATCACTTACCATTGAAAATCTCTGTAGGGTTGCATTCTTAAAATAAGCTTGGTGTAGCATTTCATGTGTTGGTAACATTCGTTGCTTTTAATTAGACAATGTCTGGCATTAACAGATGGGAGAAAAGTCTGAAGCAGTGTGAAACAGTACTGGTCTTACAGAACTGATACAGTGGTATTTTTCTAGGAAGAACAAGGATTATCTGTTATTAATCTAGTGGATTACCTGGATATTTCCTTTCCGTTCTTTGAGTCAGGGAGGTGCAACAAAAAGTCTCAATCTGTTTTTCTAGGCACTTGTGCTGGCAATGGGTTATCATGAGAAGGGCAGAGCATTAATGAAGAAGAAGGAATATGAAATAGCACTGCCATATTTGTTGGATGCTGATAAACACTTTTGGTAAGGACATTTCTGAGTTCTTGTGTCTTTCTTTCCTTTACTGCCAGCCAAATACAGGAACAGCACTAGCTCTACCTGTGCGTATAAATCAGGGCCAGTTTTGCCCAGGATTGCTTCACACCCTCTCTGCAGATGGCAAACAGCAGATAAAGGCTCTGACTTGCAGTGACAGGTGGCTTCATGTAGAGCAGCTGAAACAGATACTGCTACTGGGCAAGTTAATCTTTCATAACAGCATAAACAGAAACTGTCAATATTCATGTACCAGGTTATAAATTGCATTACGTTGAGAGACAGTTACGGATACTCATTTGCAATTGCTCCTGTAAAGTAATAATTTCTTGTAAAAGGTGAAGCAGATAGCTGAGGACAGTAACCATACCAGGGTTTCTGCAAGTAAATTAGTTCCCTGTCAGCAGTCAGAGCCCTAAATTTGCTCTTTTGAGATCCCAGAAGTAATACTGTCCCTGTCTGTTTCTCATCTGTGTGTATGTGCTGGGAGGCTGGCACAGAACTCAGCATGTTTGTGTGCACTAAGACAGTTTCTCTGTCTTCCCAAAGAATACCCAGGGTTTAATTCCATTCTGCTTTTAGAGGTGTCATCTTAAACAGTAGTCACATTCTGTTACTCTAGTGAAATGCAGTGTTAGCATTAGTGTCCTGTGTGTTAGTGAATGGGGAGATCAGTGTTCCCCTGACATCAGTTATGATGCCATAACTCAAAATATAACTCTCAAATACAAAGAGCGTGCTTTCTAAACATGTGAGTGTGCATGCTTCTGGCAAGTTGTTTCATGGATGTTAAAAAGTGTGGGGGGGGATGGGGAAAAAATAAACAACCCTTTCCCAGAAAAATTGTAATTTTTTTAATTGTTTTATTTTCCAGTGAGTGCAGCACAGAACTGCTGAACACTGTTGATAATTATGCAGTGCTGCAGCTGGATATAGTGTGGTGCTACTTCCGTCTGGAGCAGCTGGACTGCCTGGATGATGCAGAGAAAAAGCTGTCCACAGCACATAGATGCTTCCAGAGGTGCTATGGGGAGAACCACGAAAGGCTTATTGACATCAAAGTATGCTGGGTCTGATTTAATTACGGTGGCTTTTTTATTCTGCATGTGTTCGGTTACTGTTCAAGTATTACAAGGCTGACCTTTAGAAGTCTGAATTTTTCTTGTGTGTCATTAGCCTGTCATGTAATTGAGTAATTGTCAGCACAGGGAAAACATTGGACAAAAAGGTTATGACAAACATGTTTATAGGCACAGACATCATCAGGGTTTTAGGGTGTGGTACTTTATGTACACCCCAAGTGTCTCATAGGACTGACTGTGTCTTCTTTAAGTGTGGAAAGTGTTTTGTTGAACTCATGTTCTGCCACCTGCTTCTACCCACGTGCTCCCCCCTCCTTCTTTAAACAATTCTTTAGGGAAGCTATGGTCGTGAGAAGGTGTTATTTCTACGGCTTTACCTCCTTCAAGGGATTGGACACTATCACAGTGGCAGAGAAAAGGAGGCTGCAGAGTACATCCAGAAGGTGAGACACCGTGAGGTAAAACTTTGGAGCTGTTCACTCCCTGTGTTTGAGCTCCGTCTTGCACCTGTTCTTTGCTTACAGAGAAACGGGGAGGCATTTTTTGTTTGTATGTCAGCAACAGTGTAAGTAGTGTCATTTTGTCCTTTCCATATCCAGGCGTCTTCTTTATATGAAGAGCTGGCCATAGATCCTGATAAAGTTGATCGCCTGTCACTCCTGGGATTCTCCGAACAGGAAGCTCGCCTTGCCCTGCGTGCATGCCATGGGAATGTGGAGCATGCTGCCAATCTGATCACCAACAGGAGAGAGGTATGGGCAGGGAAAGCATTAAATCAGCCTTAGTTGGGCTGTCCATGAGATGCTGTGCTGCGTGACTGGTGCAGTGTGGTGCTAAATCAAGGACTGGGATTATCCTGCATTTGGCAGTGTTGGTGTAACTGATAGTTTGACATGCTGCCACAGTTTTGAAACCAAAACTTAATGCGTTAACAAGGGAAGCTCTGTCCCAAAACAGATGGGAGGAGAGCGCCAGAGGCCTGTGGTTGTACCACAGAGGCACGTGCGAGGACTTTGCACCAGGTTTGCTGCTCAGCAGTGCTCCGTATGGGAATGAAACTTGCACTTGGGAGATGCAGGGTTTTTTGGTGCTAAAGCAAAGACAGTGCTGTCCAGATCTGAAGTGATGTTTGGTAAGCTGGGAGAGGTGCTTCTACAGTTCAGACAGTGAAATGTGGACAGAAAAGCCAAAGGGAAGGCTGAACAGAACTCCTTGGCTCCCTGCCCGGTTCTGACTGTATGTCCTTGGCAAGTCTTATCTGTGGGCCCATCTGCCAAACGGGTTTGTCGCTTACCACACAGAGCCGAGAATAGCTGTGATGGCACCAGATCCGATCTGCAGAGCGGAAGTATGGAGACAGTGCTACCTCATGGAAATGCAGCTTTATTTAGTAATGAGTGTCTGGCAGCACAGTCTGTATTTACAAAAAAAAAAGAAAAAAAAAAGCCTTTTCCTCAAGAGATTCAAATTTGAAGTAAAAAATCCAAGAAACCCCACATGCAAAGGCAATGTACTAAACTATTGCCATGTGCAGTGGGCTTTGCAATGTCTGTTCTTGCAGGAAAAGGCACAGATAAGGAGGGAGGAGAGAGCTAAAAGGCGACAGCGACTGGAAGACATAAATACTCTGAAAAGTATGGGCTATTCAGAGAGAGCTGCTCAAATAGCTCTTCAAAATACACAAGGAAACCTGGACCAAGCCTTTAAGGTAAGTGATTTTTCAGGAGTAGTAGTGTTGTACAAAAAAAATTGGTTTAGTGGGGGCTTTTTTATTGTTTAGCAGATTCTTATTTTCTGTAGTCTGTATTTGTTAGTTCATAGCTCCCTTTTTTGAGATTGTAATGACTGAACTTGCACTTCCTGACCTGATGAATCAGATACCACTTAAGTTGCTGAGGTTTGCTTCTGTCAGCTATTGGGCTGCATACCGATCCATGTTGAGGACTTTTATATCTCTTCTTGCTCTGTTGAGGACTTTTATATCTCTCTTGCTCTGTTCTGGTCCCTCTCTGTTTTATTCTAGTTTATTCTTGACAATCCAGAGTTACTGTTGGAAGATGATGATGATGATTCTGTGGCCACGGACCAGTTTCAGGTTTCTCAAGAAAGTATTGAGCAAGTAAGTTAGACCACTTGCTTTCTTGGGAGTTGGTTGTTTTGTTTCTGAATTATGCCTTCAAAGATAAGGCAGATCTTCCTTAAGCAAAGCTGTACAAATACTTCTTGATCTATGTCACTCAGGCTGTCACACTTACACTGTCTGCCATCCACTCCTCATGGTGAAATCATGTTCAGGCTAAAATATAATTTGTGTGGGAAATCCCATTGCACCAACCTGCTGTACACAGGTGCAGAGGGGAAGTATGTGCACTACAGTGCTCTATCCCAAAAATGACAGCAAATGAGAAACTTACTCAAGTCTCTGAACACTGCAGTGCACAAGGGAAAGAGTTGGAAAGTGTCTTTCTCATGACAGGCTGTCTGATAAGCTCATCAGTAGTTAGTGTGGCTGAGTAATTAATGTCAGATAGGCAAGAAAACTTGGAGAAAGTAAATAGCACGTGCTATTAAAATAGCACCCTCCTGATATGCTGGAGTGCTTTGAAGTTTCCTTTTGAAAACAGAAAAAGAATTGGTCTGATACTAGACAAGAGGCTTTTGATCCTGCTCAGCATCACTGTGCCTTTAATAGGTCACTGCCCTGTTGTTAACTGTTCACTAAGCCAGAGTCAGTGTCCTGGAATTCCTGGCATGCAGCTCTTTCCTCTCTGTGAGAGGAATGACTGTCAGATGCAGAGTTTGATTCCTGTCAGACCCTGATGCCGGATGAGCTTGGATTTCTCCAGATTTTCTTTATTTTTGTTTTTTTTTCCCCCTCCTGCAGCTGGTGTATATGGGTTTCAGCCGTGAGTCGGCAGAACAAGCTTTAAAGGTCTTTAAAGGCAATATCCATGTGGCTTCCCAAACCCTTGCTCATTATGGGGGAGTTCTTCCTGCCTCATTGCTGCTGTCCTCAGAGGCGTCCAGTCCATCTGAGGAATCGGCTTCATCGAAGGACTTGCTTACAGAGTCTGCAGGTATGAATGTCGCATGCAGCACGTGGGGAAGGGGAAGGTTGTTCTTCTGAGTTTTGTATGGAATAATTAAGTGATTTCTGCTTAAGTGGTGGTAGAAAGGCTCGAGTAATGCCTCAGGCTGCTTTTATTGGGAACACAGTTACAGGCAAGGCAGCCTTTGATAGAACTGTAATCGATACTTGCATGTATTTTCTTCTTGCATTATTTGTCAGAGCTGTAGTGATCCCTATTGTATAACTAAAGGCTTTTCTACACCTTTAAATAATAAGAAATAATAGGAAACACTGGCCATCCTGCCCTATCCTTTGCAGAGTAAGTTAGAGGTAGTTGTGCAGGAACAGACTGGCAGAGCAGCCCTGCTGGTGAAAGAGGTAAAGTACCAGCTTCTTTCAGAGGTGAATTCACTGCTGCTGCTTTTTATTGGAAGGTTCTTCTAGTTCACCAACAGATGAAGACATGGAGACTGATGCAGTCAATGAAATCCTAGAGGATATTCCTGAACATGAAGAGGATTATCTGGATTTAACACTGGAGGAAGAAGAACAGATCATTCATGAATACTTATCCTATATACAAGTACCACAGCCCTAAATCCCATTAAATCTACTTCAGTTGTATGTATTTACCTTGTCAAACTGAGTTTGGATTATAAATGCACCTTCAGCTTATCTCTTACTAAGGGCCTTGAATTCAGTTAAACTATAGGTGGAATACTTAATTCCTGCTTATTTGTAACTCTGCTTAAAGCCTACATTTGTGATACATTGTAATTTATTGCCATAGCAGAAAAATAGAAACATTTATTTTCAGAAGAAAATTTAATAGAACTAAACTATATTTTTATTGTGAAGTAAGTTATTTCACTTAGTAAAGAAGCATTTCTATACCATTTTAAAATACCAGCTTTAAAAGAAAAACATGAATTTGTAAACCAGAAACCTTAGCTCATGAGGCTGTAGAGGTATCAGCTTTCCAATTGCTCTCCTTTTCTTCTGAAAGATTTCTAAGAGACATTTATGTATCTGTTGTGCATGGGTTTATACCGTGTTCCTCTTGTCCCTTCCTGCAGGTGTTACACAGGCAATAAAGGTAACTCAGTGCTGCTTCTGCTTTCGGTGAGAGACCTCTGTGCTTTGTCAAAACCAGTGTTAAAAGAGCAGGGCCCTGTCCTGGGACTGTACTGGTATTGCCTTTTGTAAATAACCAGTTTCCCCAAGCAGTGCCTCTTAACTTTTGCAGGTGTGTGGCTGATGGATTTCCTGGGGATTACAAGATTATTTTTATCTGAACAGAACTTGGTTCAGGCACCATCTCAGTACTTGTATCCAGCTTCAGCATTCTGAAGAAACGTTTTGGGGTTTCTGTGGTTTTATCACATCCCATTTCTGCTCTGGGCCTGGAACAGGAGTTCCCCTGCCTGGCAGCTTTTTTTTGGACATGGTTTCTTTGCTTTCCCATGACTCCAAGCTCTCAGTAGAGGGAGCCCAGATGCCGTCTGGAGCCTGGTAGGAACAAGGAACTGTCTGTGGAACCTTCCCTCTGGTGACAGTGTATCCTTATCCGGCATTTATCCAGGGGCAGTGGGGCCTTGAACTGCTGAGACTGGAGGGAGCAGAACTGTGGCCTGGAGAACGAGCACTCAGTGGCAGTGAAGGGACAAGACAGGCTGCAATAGTGGATTGTTTTATTTTCTGACTCCCTCAGCCAAGCACACCAAAAAGCAGGTAGTTATTGCACTGTTAAGGAATTATTTGTATTTCTTGCTTCTCTCTCAAGGTGTTATAAAAATTGAGTAGTTTGTATCTCCTCCAAGAAGTCTGAAGCATTTCTAAGGCCAGTAATATGAGCTCCTGAGGGAAAACCAGCCCTAGCATCTCTTATATCCTGCCTTTCTACCAGCCACCACTGAGGAACCCCTGGACAAAATGCAGAGCAAAACCAGAATGTAGAAAATAGTTTAAAATTGAAAACATACAAAGTCATGGGTGCAGTTTTAACAAGAAGTAGGTGGAAACACAGAAATTCACTCTTTCCTTCCTAAACCTACTGGCATCCGGGCAAGGCCTGCAAGCCCCTGGGCATGCACCATGTTGGGCTGAGCAGGCAGTAATTCTCCTCTCTGATGTGGCTGGCATAGCAAACTGGCAGGGACAACTTCAGCAGGGAAGGTTTGTCCTTCGGGAATTTAAAATTAGCATCATAACATGCAGTGCTTGTCAGAGAGGCCATTCATCAATGATGTAACTCTGCCAGCACTGCCCCCAAGTAACTGCATGCACAGTTTCAAGTGATCAGCAGGGCAGGAGGCTTTGGCTGAAAGTTGTAAGCTAATTTGACCATGCATTTGGAGGCATTGTGATATGTTTAGCAACGAGCAGAAGTGGTAATGACTCATTAATTCCAGTCTTTGCGATCTCTGCTGTTTGCATGTGCAGCTGCTGTATGCCCAGATAGGCTCTTGTATCTGAAGTACTATGTGTGAAGTTTTAAACAGAAAGTACAGCCTAGGTGAGCTGGGGAACTCTGTCTATCTCATAAAGGCCTCCTGTTTAGTCTTGTCCTCCAGAAGCAAAATACAAAGCCATCACCCAGCAGCCACCAGCTCATAAACATCTCTCAAAGGGCCAGTACTGAGACACAACCAGACCGAGAGGTTTACAGGGGAATTGGGTCTGCAGAATACAGATGACCTCCCAAATTAGTCTCTTCATAGACATTCCACATAACTTAAATGCTGTGTCCTATTAGGTGTGGAAACCTGCCAGGTAAGAACAAAGCTGCTCAGCAGAAGAGGTGAGCAGGGTAGGTGACCAGCCTGAAGTAATGTGACAGTGTCACAGTGCGGGTCTTTGGTGCCACCAGGGCAAGGGCTGAGTCAGGACATGTGTCCCTGTCATCCCTGCTTTCCCTTAAACCTGTGCTTTGCTTTGTGGCTGGTTACTCCTTCCCCCGATAGGGGAAAACTGAGCTCTGGCAGGCTGGTGCCTGGAGGGAGGCAGGAGAGCTCCACACACACCTGACTCCAGCCCCAGCAGTGAGGGGAAGGCAAGAAATGTATCCAAAAGTAGATGTGGGGTTTTTTCCCCACATTCCATGTATTCTTAACTTAGCTGTGCATCTGCAGTCAGCCAACACCCCTTTAACTGAGACAAAAATAAAAACTAGGCAGTCAGTTGTCTGTAGATGCCACATGTTTATTAATCCATTCTAAAAAAGAATTACAGCATTTTTATCTTGCCGTAGTACAGAATAAATAAAGCCATAAAAATAAAAACATGTGGTTAGGTATTTCTGGACTGGTTCTACAAAGAGCTATATCTGCAAATAGAAAAATATAAGAACACTTGTTAATTCATGGCTCAGTGGTTATCAGAGAGGGATGAACCTCAAAAAAGACTGGGAGAACTTAACTCTTGAGTTTGACTGTTACTACCAACCCAGCAAGACACAGCCTCAGAAGAAAGACAACACATACAGAGCACCCAATAAATCCTGTTTTGCTCTCCTCTTCTATGAAAATCACAGTCTGACATTCCCAGCAGATATAAGCAAAACCTTCCCACTGTGAGGCCAGCCAAGCAGGGGGCCAGGCTGCCCACTGAGGTGGTGCAGTCACCACCTTCCAACTCCTGCCATGCCAAGATGAGGCCCTCCAGAGGAGCCCACCAGGAGCTGCCCACCTGGGGAACCATGCCCTAGGGATGTGGGTGGGTGGAGCTCACAACCCTGGCAGCTCACAGAAGACGTGACATTACTGGTGCTTCCTCTGCAGAAATACAAGATTTTTTTAAAAGACCCCATTGGCTTGTTGGGAGGAGGGGAACTGCCATGTCTTGGCAAACAGCTGACCTTGATACAAAAGGGCTGAGGTTTAAGCTTGTTCTCTGGCTTATGTTTTGTTTAAAAAAAAATAAATTCTGTCCTGCTACTCCCAGCTTGCCAGAGAGGTGTCCAGTTTGCTTTAAACTCCTGCTGCTAAACCAAACCTCATCAGCCAACAACTGACGCAAAGGTCAGCTGTGAAGATGAAATTGCCTGTACTGCAGGGCACCTTTCACTGCCAAACTGGGCTGAACAGGGGCCATGTGAATGGGCAGCAGGAAGGGGGGAAATGTCTCTCATTAGACACTGGATGAGCAGAGAAGTGCAACATCTCTGTGCCCGAGGGAACTGAAACAAGGAAAGTTCCTCATTGCACACACACACAGGTACCACACCTGAACCACACTGCAGTCCCTCCTGGCCCCAGAGCTGCTCAGCTGAGTCATCTGCAGCAACAGGATCTGACTGGAGTCCATCTGGTAGTCACAGAGAACCCTGGCTCCTGACACTTGAGGTTCATCAAAGTCGTTTCCAGTCTCTTTCCAAGTTCTGGTTTATATGGACACAGTGGTGCAGAAAACAAAAGGTTCAGCTTTGGTCACTGACGGAAAGCCCGTTCTGGGCAGTCACATTAGTTCAACAGCCTCGTGTTCCCCATTCTCTTGCTGTACCATGCAGCCCACTTTGTTGTTGAAGAGACGAGACAGGCTCCCCTTCTGTGAGCTCCTGCCCTGGACAGACCTCTCCTTCTTGAAACGCCGCTTATTTCTCTTGCAGATTCCCCGGATGTCCCAAATCCTTAGTGTGCCATCATGGGAGGCTGTGTAGAGCAACTCATTGTGGATCTGGAACAACAGGGTCACACTGTGAATCGGAATTGGCACAATCAAACCGTCAAAAATCAGAGCAAACACAGCTTGATCCCAACACTTAAGGCCTGAGCTCGTTGCAAGAGTCAGTATAAATTATCACAAAAGCTGCTGAAGTGGGGTGAGACATTACCAAGTCAGGGCTCATTTCTCAGCCACTTCACAGAGCCATAAAATATAAACAGCAAGAGTTATTTATAACCCAGACCCACTAGAAAAGCAATGGGGAACTAAACTTGATGTCAGAGTACTCTGTAGCTGGGGATTTCTGTGCTGTTTTCAGACTGCTGGTTTTGATGTTGTGCTTCAGGAAGCACCAAAATCAGCATCAGTGGGCAGTGGTGTGTTCAGGAACGCTTTCCTTCCCACACTTCCCTTTGTCCTTTGCAGTAAGTAAGTACAATTCCTCCTTCAGACTGCATTTTTCTTCCAAACCGGCAGTAATTTGACCTTGATTCCCCCCTGTGGTCTGATTTCCTTAATGAACCATCAGTCTGTCCACCACAGGTGCTCTCAGTCACCAGAGATGGCTCATGACAGAGAGCATCCCATCCACACTCCAGCTTACATGAAGTCGCACACAACCACAGCCTCCTCACCCCTCATTAATACACTTAGGATCATATTAAGGTCACCACTTCTCAGTCCTCTCTCTTACAAGGATTTTTTGCCTTGTACAGTTGGACATTAAATTACAAAGAAAAATACAAGGCCAAGCTTTGTCAATACTCAGAGCTACCCACAGGGATTCTATCAGATACCACCCAAACGCATCCAGGTGACCATCTACACAACCCCATTGCTCAGTACTCATGAAGTTTAAGACCAAACAGCCACTTGCTAATTCAGAAGAATATACAAAAGACAACCGCAGATACAACTTCGTGTGCTTGAGAGTAACACCAAAAGGAACTTTATCTTTTTATTCTGGACTGTCAGCTTCCCAGAAATACTGATGGTGTCTCACACTGTTAATCAAGACGTTCAACCTGCCCGCAGCTTTCACTGAGATCCTGATGCAGGGAGATGCATATTCTTAGAGGGAACACCCCATCCCTGGAAGTGTTCGAGGCCAAGTTGGATAGGGCTTTGAGCAACCTGTTTTAGTGGAAGGTGTCCCTGCTCATGGCAGGGAGGTTGGAACAAGATGATCTTCCAACCCAAACCATTCTATGATTTTTGCATGGCTACCAAAGATTACTAATTCCTCCCTTTTTAACTTTTAAATGCCTAGGCAATATGCAAACAACTTTTCCAGCACTTAACTAGCTTTTAGAGAAATTTTAAGCCAGTGGCAGAGACTCCTCCATTTGTCTGGCAGGATGTGGGTCAGACATCACCACAGAGCTGCTTCAGACTGTTTAGGGATGCCATGTCCCAGGAGGGTTTGGGGGATGATGGTATATATTATTCCGTCTAGATAAGGCAGAAACTTCTTTTCTCCCTAGAGCACTGCAAACAGTTATCATTAGTGTCTTGTAATGGAAAGGGTCTCATGAGGCTGGAGTCCATTCCATGCCCCACACAGCATCAGTTACATCCCTCTCATTTTTTGTGGCTGCTTGTCTAACCTAACCTGAAAAAACCCCAGTCCCAGACACAGGGCTATCCCGGGGGACTCGTTCTGTGGTTTCACTTATCCTTATTATTAACAAGCTTTTCTAAAATTATATATGGAATATTCAAGCCTTATCCCAGAACTACATCCAATCCAAGACACACAGAACAGCCAGCCACACCAAATCCCACAAAACAAACGAGGGAGCAACCAGAAGGGAGAAATCCCACAAAGAAACCTCTTCCTGACCTGGATACAGTTGATGATGAACTTGTGTCCTCGGAAGATCTTCTGCAGGACTCCGCTCTTGGAATTGAAAGCTCTTGCACAGGCATCACCACTTCCTGTGAACACTGAACACAGCCACACAGCCCAGCACGGCCAGATGTGAACAGCCACGGCAGGTCAGAGCAGCTCATGCAAATGAACTGTTCGAAAATGTACCCAAAACATGCTCACAAAGGAGCATGACATGCCACTTTTAGGTTCGATTCTCCCCTCAGATAAAGCAGTTCAGATCATTTTCATTTAGCTGATCCCAGCAAGCTTGCCTTCAGTTGTGTTTTTCAGAACAACTGACCTGTCTTAAGCCTGAAGTTCCAACACACACACACCAGCATTTCACTTCACACACGCTTCAAGCATATATTTGTGCTCCTCTCTTCCACATATATGCCTAAACATGCCTCAGTAATTGTAAGCAGGCAATTTATCTCAAGTTTGGCTTTAAGGATTTCCACCAAGCCTTCCATTTGTTTTACCACAGTTATTTATAGGTTTACATTCAGTACTACAGTATCTCCATCACTACTGCTGATCCAAGAGGGGCAGGGCAGGGGTAAGTAAATTAGGCATGACCACGAATTTTGGCTGTTCATCAGGTTTCCTTAGGGTAACTTCACATGTTCAAAGAACGATTTCTCAGCACTTCAGGATCTTCACATCAGATCCCCAGAACTGCTGCATCCAGCAACTGTAAGGCAGTGTTAATATTTAGATTTTGTACTTAGCAGAATGTTCAAAAAGGAACCCATTTGTGTGCTTTAAAGGTCACAAACTCCCTTTACAAACACACTTTCCTTCAGTTAACCCAAACTCTTCCAGTTTGTCTAGAGATAAATATTTCAGAGCTGCAAAAAGCAATATATTCACTGCTCCCTGCACTTCATGTTTGGTTTGCAAAAGTCACTAGCATGGAAAAATTTTCACAAAACAGAAGTGCCTGAAGACCACAGACTCCTTATCTTTTGGAAGATGTCAGGACTGAATCTCTAAAGGAAGGTGAAAAAAATCATCACGGCAGTAAATTCAGGACTCCAACAAGAGATGAGAGAACAGGCTACATACTGCCATCAGCTTTCCCACTTCAAATGAAACAGCAGGAAGCTGGGCACCTCCTGAGTACACCTCCAAGAAACATCTGGATGTGGAAAACCAATGTCATTTTATATGGGCCACTATAAATTCAGTTGCCAACACAATCCTGAAAAACCACTGTGTCCCACTCTGCAAACGAGTAACAAGAGAGTAAAGCAGGGAAAGGGCACACATTTTTTTTTTCCAAGTGAAAGGAAATCACTTAAGTCTGTTACACACATGCAGAGAGTAGGAACCAATTAAGAGCTGTTTTCACTATGCAGCTGTCAGTTTACTTCAGCTACTGCTATTGGAATTTTACTTTTGACAGACATCTTTTATATCTTTTGAACTGTCACTCTAGATTTAGAAAGCCTCTTTTCATCTCTGACTTTCAAAGAAAAGCTGTTGATCTACCCCAGATCTAGCATTTAAATATATACTCATATATACCACCTGTGAAATAAACAATAACAACAAAATCAACAACTAATTTTAGGTTTTTTACTTAAATCTCATAGAGCTTTGGGAGGGAGAACAGTTTTTAAACATTCCCTTGGAGTTTTTGCATCATGAAAAAATATAAACCACATTAAATTTTAAAGGACTGTGCACGCATTGCAAGGGAGAAATAATCAACATATCGTTAAGCAAATTAGATTGAAAACCAGCTGAAATATTCCCCATGCTATTAATTTTGCAAGCAGACTGAGGAAAACCACTGGAAACACGTTCTGAGGATTTAAATGTTAGTTCTCAGATCTGTCTGGACTTTCTGTACAGCATAAAGCCTTCTTGGAAACACAAAATAAAGCAAGCAATGATAGTATATAAATTAATTTCTAAGGGGACATTTCCTCTTTCAAGAATTAGTATGCATGTAATGCATTCAAACAAGTTCCTAATATTTTTCCAGGGCATCTTTTCCTACCCTTCGAGTGGAACAATTGATTCCTCCCTGTTTGACACTTTTAGTATTTTTGCATTTGATTTAAAATGAGGTCTTAAATAACTCTGTGAACACTTCTATCACACTATCAGGCTGTTCTTCGCAGGTCTGACTAAATGCAGCAATATTGCCTGTATTTTAAGGGGAGAGAAAAAAAAAATGAGTGTTATGGGAAAATAATGTATATGTGTGGCAGGGGCAGGGTGGTAGAACGAGGGGGAAGAGAGAGAAAGCTGCAGAGCTGATGGGGGGTGGCATCAGATAATGAAACTTTTGTTTGAGACTAAACTTTCTTTATACTTCAGTGTGGTCAAGTCTGTATGGGTTGCACGAAAAGTAAGATCACAACTGAAAAAATGCAGCTCTGGAGGTCTCATTAATGAAGGAGACAGTGTCTCCATCTCCCACTTAGACATGAATATTCCTCAGTGGATCAGGCCAACATCAGCTCAGCACAGCTATCTCACCTTCGGCTAGTCTTGATTAATTCAATGTTTTGGCTTGTGTCTTTATGATTATAAGGGGGAAATACACACACACAGACACACACAGACACACACAGACACACACAAAATCATCAGTATTTTGTCTGCCAGTGTTCATCCTGGATTACAATTTCTGGTTCATCTGCCTTGCTCCCTGCCTGCATCTTGGAGCAGTAATAACTTCAGGGCACAGGGTACGCTCAGACCTTCTGCCTTCCATTCCAGCCTTCCAGCCAACAGCATAAGCTGAAACAGCAGAAATTACAACCTGCAGGTAGGGGAGAATGGGGTAGTTCTGCAGTGTAGGTGAGGAGAGCTGCAATAACCATAAATTAAATTAACTATTTTAATGGAGAAAAGCAGTGCTGCGAGTCTCATGCTGAAAGGAAGACCAAAACCAGGTTTCTTGACTGAAATAAAATTCTACCTCTGGGCTTGGTTACACGTTAAGTTTCCAAACATAATTTAGAAATCAATTCAGTTACTGAGTTATAACTGTAGTCAGTCAGCCGTGGCAAGCATGGCACTAGACAACTGCAGGTACAACTCCCTGCTAACGTGCACCATCTTGCATCTGTCAGCCAGTTATCACCATCACACTGACGGTCTGCCAAAAGAGAGATCAAGGCCCAGATAGCAGCCATTCATTCAGTGTTGTGTGTTCACTCCATAGCTGAAGTATGGAAATCAAAATCAGCAAAGTGTTTTGCATGTCTAGATCAGCTTAAGACAGCCATGGCCATCCCTAGAGGAGAGAAGTTCTTGTTTGGGAAGCAGATGAAGACACCTCAGGTCTAACAACAGTGGCAGGATGGCACACCAGAGAGCTTCACTGATAAAAATAGAGGTGCTGTCTTGCAACCCAAAACCCGAAACCAGGAGAGATGACATGAAGAAGGAAAGCCAGCAGAAAGAGGCATTTAAAGAGTGAGGTTCGATGGTCAGTACTGCTATGTCAGCAATAGACACTTATGTACAGAAATCACTATTAACATGACTGAAAGTAGTGGAGCTGAGAGCATTAATAAGATAAGCTCTGCTTGGCTGCTGCAGAAAGGTGGTTTGGGGAACAAATACATGAACTGTGTAAGGTAAGAGGAAAAGAGCTTGTGGAAAAGCAGATGGTGCAGAAGGATAACTGTTAGAAAGAAGCAGTGAGCATCTGAGGGGTGATTCTAGTTTAGGAC
This sequence comes from Scytalopus superciliaris, assembly GCA_013400415.1. NCBI lineage: Eukaryota > Metazoa > Chordata > Aves > Passeriformes > Rhinocryptidae > Scytalopus > Scytalopus superciliaris. The sequence continues at coordinate 53,503 of VXBX01002794.1, forward strand.
AGTCCATTACACAGTACCTACAAGGCAGCAGAGGCAGGCACGGGGCTGTGTATCCAGCAGCAGCACTTGCTGTCCCTGAGCACACAGAAGAGGCCAGATGACAGACCTGCAAGGTTTAACCTACACAAACCACCCCCAGACAGCTCAGGATTTAAGCCACTTCCCTCGGTAACAGAAACAAAGCAACTGCCTCCTCATCTGCAAGAAGAGGGAGATGGAACATGGAGGGAAGATCTAAGCTTCCCAACTGGAGCAGAGCAGCAAAGTTTGATCCTGAACACAAACACGCTGGAGTTGAAAAAAAAAAGTTACAATTTCACGAGCCTTCAAAATCACTCTCCATTAACAACCTTCAGTTAAAGACAAACATTGAAAAGGAGACAGGGGATTGCTGAAGATAGGAAAGGCAACTTACAGATCCCAGCGTGGTATTTCAAAGTGCTAACGCTGTGTTTGTGAGCCTTGTAGGTTTGGATTCGCTCCCCAGTGTCAACTAACCAGCACTTCACTGTCCTGTCCGCGCTCCCCGAATACAAGTGCCGGTTCACGAGCTGAAGGGAAGACAAAAAGACATCAGCAATCCTCTCTCAGGCACATTTGTGAGAGAACTGCACTGAAGTGACTCATCCAGAGCCAGTTTCCAACCCAACAGCAGCAGCTGCACCTTGAAACAGAGGGATGGTGAGCAAACCAACCTTGTGTTCTTTGCAATTCTATCTCCCATTGACTTCTGGGCATTAAACAGCTCCCAGCTTTCAGAGGATAACAACTCAGCCCATCTGCTGGTGCAAGCAGGCAGGATTCCAGTGTGCTTAATAATGCTAACGCTGCTTCCATAATTAGCTACATTATTACAGCCTCCAAAAAACCCCAGCAGTGTCGTTTCTGCAAAGCACATTTGACAGGAACTCCTATTGGATTGTAAGTTTTAATTACAACAAAAATTTCAGAACCATTCTAAGTAACAGAACCAAAAAAAAAATTAAATTAAAATTAAAATCCTACACACCATAAAGCAGGGTTTGTACTTAGTATGATCACTCTGCACGAGGTCAGCATTAGGAAACACTAACTCTTCCTTGAAACTGTTCTGTATCTGCATTTCCACAAGTCTTTTTAGAGTGTGTTACTGAATGATTAAATTGTTAACCACCCCTTACACAGGCTTTTAAACATCTTCAATCAGATTGTCTTGTGCTGTGTGTTTAGAGCAATTTCGCCTATAAATCCCAAAGAAGAATGGTGCCTCATTGCACCAGTCATCCTGCACACTGTGAGACCTCACTGGTGGGGAGGGTGGGTTTTATTCCACACAGACAGGACAGAGAATGACGAAAGGAAGGACTGCAGTTGGGAAACTGAGACAGAGAGAAAATAACTGACCTGTGTGAGAGCATAAAACCAACCAGTACACAGCAAACAAGCTGTATAAAGCCTGGAAGCTCAGCAGGGAAAAACTCCACAGTGCAGAGAAAAATCTGGCATTCTCTGTCTGTCTAACGAAACCAAACTAAGGGTTTTAGAGCAAGATGTTATGCAGAGCTCTGCCTGCACACTCCTCCAAGTTTCATGGACTTGCAGCAACCTCTGTATCAAAGGGATGGAGAGACAGAAGGGAGAACCCTGACACCCTGACAACCCCCCCACTCCCTGCCAAGAAATGGAGTTTGCTTAAGTAAGGATACCTTGGTTTTCCCCCAGACACACAGATCAGAAGGTTCAAATGGCCAGCAGTGCACTAACCCCTGATGTTTCTCAGGTATCTCCAGGAAACCAAGTGCACAACAAATGACAAATCCACTTGTCACAGGTCTTGCTCTCAGGGCACTTTTAAGGGTCTGGTTATTTCTCTGCCTTAGAAAATCATAAACCTTCAGTCCCTACTGTTTGCATGCTCTGTATCTGTAAAGCTGGAATGTCTTTCATGCTCTTCCACCTCCACTCCCAATCCAAAAAGGAATGGCCCCATTCCCAAAAGGGATCATAAGTGAGCCTTGTAATAAACAGCGTTGTGCTGTGTTACAACATGAAACAAAGAGTATTTTAAGATACAAAGCACTACAGTTCTAACCCACAGAAGAAACATAGGCATGCAGAGCAAGAGGCTTGCTGGTCACATAATAAATGACGCCAGCCAGAGCAGGGAATGCCACAGTTCCTACCAGCAGAACCTGGCCCATGGGACAGAATTCATAGCTAAATGCCAGGAGGTTGTAAAACACAAATCACTGTTAAAAGCCAGCAGTACTTTGAAATGTCACTTCCTATTACTTTTAAGCTGTTTTAACAACAGCATTAATATTGTATCTCAATGAGGAAAGAGAACAAATGGTCAGCAGCACTAACAAAATCCAAGAGCCAGTCCATTAGCCTGAGGAAGGTAACCTGATTTTTAAATTCCAAGCTCAGCTTGAATGGGCATGAAGATATTTTCATGCTGCACCTGCTAAAAGGAAGAGGATGCTCTGAGCTGATATCCAGCTGTGTGGTTCTTGGCCAACTCATTGCATTTCTTTCTTGGACATCCTGCTAGCAGCATCAGCCCACCCACTGAACAAGGGAAAACACTAAATTATAACTTCTACAGGTAAATGCCACTCTGCAATAATGGTACATTAGGTTTTGCTGCTTCGTTTCTACATTTAAGTGGGTGTATGAACACCAAAGTGAAACAGAAGAGCTGCAACTTGCCTAGATTTGCTAATTTGCTAGACATAAAAATGTAATAAATGACGTGGGCTTACCTGCCAAATTTATAGCACCAGGATTGTAAGAGCCTTAGAGTCATAGAATCATTTGAGTTGGAAGGGAATAAAAGATGACCCAGTTCCAACTCCCCTGCCATGGGCAGGGGCACCTTCCACAAGACCAGGTTGCTCAGAGCCCCATCCAACCTGGCCTGGAACACTTCCACGGATGGAAGTGGGCAACCTGTACCAGGGCATCACCACCCTCACAGTTAAGAATTTCTTCCCTATCCAGCTCTCTTGGAGCCCCTTTTAAGTACCGAAAGGTGTTCTAAGGTCCCTCTGCAGCCTTCTCTCCTCCAGGCTGAACTCCTATTCTCTCTGCTTGTCTTCATAGCAGAGGTGCTCCAGCCCTCAGAGCATCTTCATGGCCTTCTCTGGAATCCCTCCAACAGGTCCACATCGTTCCTATGTCAGAGGTCCCAGAGCTGGATGCAGCTCTGCAGGTGGGGTCTCAAGAAAGCAGAGTAGAGGGGGAGAATCCCCTCCTCGACCTGCTGCCCACACTGCTGTTGGTGCAGCCCAGGACAGGGTTGGCTTTCCAGTGCCCAGTCACACATCTGGTGAGATGCTGGCACAGCAACCATCCTCACTAAATTCAAGGCCTCTGTGCTACCCTAGTCTGCCCCAGCACCTTCCTCCCCCCTCACCAGTTTAAGCAGGTGAGCACAGCAGCAAAGGATTCTCAGCCTTGCATGGAAACAGAAATACTAACAGGTTCAACAATCTACCAAATGCTATACAGATTGAGGCTGCAGCACAGCCAACAGCACAACCCCTCTGACTGTCACACAGCCTCTCATTTCCAGGGTATTTTCATAAAATAGAGCACAAAATGGCTATTAGCAGAGAAAACCATCAAGAGCTATCTGCTCAGGTTGAAGCTGCAAAACAGATCTGCCTTAAGCGATGTGATAGGCATAATCTCATCTAAATCAGTGCAGATCTGTACAGCTAAGATAGACATTTACAGTCACTGTAGTTTAGGGCACAGTTCATCTCATCCTGAATCACATCTGAAACAAATCTCACCTTCAAGCTTGCTATTTCTTCCCCCAACAAGGACAACCTTCTCAGCTGTAGCCAGATCAGTTTAGGCAAGATCACTCCTCCTTCACTTGACTAAAGGTAAGTCTAGCTTACAACTCCAGACTAAGCTACAACACTTCACATATCTGTATTTAATCAAAATAATAATCATCATCACTTAGTATTTCCCCAGCCAGAGCACTTACAGGCTGGCCCCACACTCTGTGGTTTAAAAATAATCAGTAGAAATGGTTCCATATTCCAATCTGCAACTGCCCAGATTGCAGTGATACTTCCAAAGCTGTATTTTCCTTGGCTGGCTTTTGTGCACTTGGTTCACTTTGGCTAACTGCCCAGCAAAGCTCCTGACATGGAAATGCATGGCCAGGCAAGGACACCTGTGGCAGACTGGACAACACACACAGCAGATTTGCAGCTCAGATATTAATGGGCTGAGTGGACATTTCAAACCCAGGTAGCTTCCAAAGGATTAAAACCCTGATGATAGTCAGATGCCCAGTTCTAAAGTCTCAGCCAGACAGCAGGAAAAAACATCATTGCATTGATATTTGAAATTCTGCTAAATTTTCTCATCTTTCCAAAACATTTTGCTTTGAACCTGATGAAACACTGAAGCATATGAATGGAGCAAATTTGCCTTAATCTTCAGGCCAAAGTAATGGAGATGTACCATTCCATGAAAAAGTTCAGTCAGGCTGCCTGTGAGTTGCAAAGTAATAGCAGTAGCAAAATACAAGCTGTAAACACTACAGGTTTCATTAACAAGAAGTGGTTGTACTCCCAAAATACACCAGAATTTTAAAAAATAAACAAATTATCACATGCAGGGTTGGTCTCTTAAGACAACCACAACCCTTGTTGCTCACAAGCTTGGATGGACTGAATACGTGCAGCATCTTAAGACAAATATGTCTTTAGCTTAAGAAAATTTCTACCTCTAAGAATGCTAAAAATACCTGCAAAAGACAAGTTTAGCAGGTATTTCAACCTGACAGGAATGGATTTTGCCATCCCAATTAACCTTTCCTATAAGAAACCATTTAATCCTCAACCAAGGAGAGGCAATTGGCTCTCCAAGGACTTTTGAGCACATTTTCTTTCTGAAGGTCATTGCACTCAGACTTGAGCCCAGAAACTTCAGGATGAGTTAATATCAGCAGCCACGTGTGCCACCACCAGCCTGTTCTTCTCATGGGGGTCAGTGTTCCTACAGTCTGCCAGCCAGGTCTTCTACTCACAGCCACTTCTAGGTTAAAAACCATCCAGCTTGGACCAATCTCCAGTTACAGCTATGTAAGCTTCAGCAGAGTTAAGACTTTCAGGATCCCATTCAAGCCACATTCATTTTAACGAGCTAACAAACTCCCTGTGGGCAAGAAATTGTTGTTTTTTCCTGAGAATCCATCTAGAATGAGCTCTCTGGTCTGGCTGTTAGGGAACATTTTTCAGCTTTTCTACTGCAGTGCAAAGTAATGGCCCTAGAAACGTTTCATTTCTACAGGTGCTGTGCACATTCACACTCCTCTAATTCACATCTTCATCCTCTGATGCAACAAACACGGGTTACAAAAAACGCCTGCGCTTAATTTAACTGATGTGGCAAGAAAACATTTCTGTCCCCATGATCACAACAGTTAAGCACATAAACATAAATGGAGTTCAGGCAGTGGCTTTGTTCAAAGCATTCTTTTCTTCCAGTCAGCTTTAAAAGGCAACTGAAGGGAATGGCCCAAACAAAGGATCTTTTGCGGGAAAACCAGAAGCAAGTCCTTGCCCACTCATGTTCATGTTCTTCAAAAAGTTCCCTTGCAAGAATGCTTGCTGTAGGATCCAAGCTAAATTCCGAGCTGGATCATTTCTCTCTGCCAGCTTTTGGCAGCACAATTTTGATAAATACTCAGAGGCAGAACAATCAGCAAAGGACAAAGCAATCCTTGTGAACAGTTTGCAAAGCTACTTCGGAGGCATTTAGAAAAACATACACAAGTAAATATTTAAATCAGGGTTATTCAGCCTCTTGCAGGCAGTCATGTTAATGAAAATGCATGTTTCATTATTAATTGCAAATACTGGTCTTTAGCCAGGCCTGAAATTTTTAAGTGGAAGAACAAGCATGAGCTGTGATTACATTCAGCCCACCCTTGCTTTTTCCCATCACTTCCTATAAAATTTCATTTTGGCTCTTATATGAAGAGGGAGCACTCAAAACAGCTGCTGTACTTTGTGTGCCAAGCGATCAACGCACTGCAGGAGGAAGACAGTGAAGAGTTCTGGCTGCTCCACGGTGAGTTACCTTGCCTGACTGTGAAAATCAAGTGATCAGTGCTGCCAAAGCACCTAGCAAGGACACAGTGCCCACTGCAGACAGATTTCGCCAGGAGACTGTCTCTCTCAGTCCAATTTAAATAGTGGAAGGAAGAGAAAAGAGAAAAATTAGAACAAGCTGGTACCTGCAGCAGAACTCCCTTGAGAGCAGAGCACTCCAGAGGCAGAGCCTTCAACAGGCTGACCCCAGGACAGCAGGACCAGCCCTGGGGAATACAAACAGCTCACCCTCTTCACTCCCCTGTCCGGAACCACCAAGGACAGGGGAAAGGGAAAACCTGAGGCTTTTCTGTTCTGCCATGCTAGATTAGAGCTGTTTCCAGGCTCCTCTAACTTACACTGGCTGGCAACAACACCTGAAGGATCTTAGAGCAACTGGGGAACATTTCAAATCTGAACAAGCCTGTGGCATCACTCCTCTGTTTTGCACAGGCCAGCTCTGCAGGAAACAAGGTGGATAACATGGGTGTGCTTTATGGCTGTCTAGCCAGAAAACTCCTTCAAGAAGCTCCAGGAATTTCCATTCAGTGCTACAGAAACACTATTGGTATTTACTGGAAAGTAATGGGAGAGGACTGGAACAGGCTGGACCTAATTTGCAGCAGTTCAGAACATCCCAGGGCATTCCCGTTAATAACAGCTTTTTAAAGTTGGGGAAAATATGGTCTCAATATCCAAATTTTTCCTGATCTGTGTCCAGCATGAAAGATCACACTGAGCATTTCTCAAACTTTTTGAAAGGTCACCCTCCCTTAGGGATCTTTATTTGAATAAATAAAATGAAAATAAGTCTTTATTTTTCTTTCCCTTAAATCTCCCCACACAAGCATTATACCACCCAGAGAACAGGTAACTAACTCCTGGTACCAACTCAGCTCCTCCAGGACTGGGGAGGGAAAATCTACTCTAATTAGCAGCTCACTTCTGCCCTGAAGAAAATGAATTACTGTCAACAATTAAAACTGTCTGATGGCTACTGTGAGCAACTCACAACTACCTCCAAGTCCTTCCTGACCCAGGGTTTGAAAAATACCATCCCAACTCCCTGACACAGATTGCAACACTGTCACTTAAAGGCCCAAGGCGAAACAGGCTCAAAGAGCTTTCTGAGAAGAAAACAAAAATAAATAAAAAAATAAGCACCTCTATTCAGGAAGTTTCCTTTCTGCTGTAACATCTTTGTATGGATTCTGGTGATTGACCCCTTTCTAAAAGAATGAAAATACCATGTGGGCTGTGCTGAGAGGCTGCCAAGTGGAACAGAAGGGACAGTGTTGAACCCAGTTAGGCAGAGGGAGGAATTAGGAAAGATCAACAGCCTAAAGCTATTCAACAGCAGCACAGTGACTGCTTAAGCTGGGGTAAGTTTGAGAGGCCTAGACACTAAAAGCTCTCTGTGGGGGCCTGTGTGTACCTCAGCTGGACTCTCCCAACCTCAAACATCAGCTGGTGATGAGAGAAGTCAGGGGCTACCAGTTACTCACAGCTAGAAGAGGATTTGGCCAGGACTGTTGCCAACACGGTCTTGGCAGCAGCAGTCTTGTGTACTCTCAATTGTTCACATTTTCCAAATAGATGTATTGGTTTTGCTTTTCTTCTCCCCTACAAGAAGTTCTGTTTGTTTAAAACCATTGTTTAACTCTGTGCTCACAAGCAGGGACGTAATGCTCATTCCTGAGCATTCAAAGAGAGTAATTGAATTTCCCAGGCTTCTGGGAGAGGGTCAAGCCAGTTTTGTGCAACAATTTTAGCAAGAACCCAATTAAATTAAAGCAAGCTCTGTTGTTGCCAATCTGTGCCTTGGAGAAGGGCTACAATTAAACAACAAAACATAGCGTGACACTAACAACAACAACGGATTTACTTCAGCATCCTCAAAATACATTACCACAATATCATAAAAACAAGCTTTAACACTGAGAATTTACCCAAGCAAGACAAACATTACTCCAGGGCAACACGATTCTGTGTGGGTTTTTTTTCTTCCTTTCTAAAACTGAAGAAAAACAGAATTCCTTCAGTACCCTCAGGTTTTCACTCTGTTAGTGTCAGCTGTGACCACCTTCTCTAAATACAAAGGCAATATTTATTAAACAGCTGTTAAAAATACATCCTGTAGCCTCTGTAGGGGAAAAACACTTATAGACAACAAACACAAACAAAAAGAGCAGCAAGGAAAACTCCTGTCATAAACCTCAGTCAGACACACACGTTTATAAACATTAATGCTGACATGAAACTAAGTTACAGAACATCATATACTCTCTTTAAATACACTATGAGCATCTTCTGGTGGATAATGAGTGCACAGCATAAGTGCTGCATACTTCCCATTTTGCTTCATCTGCCTAACCTCCTCCTCTCCCCTGCAACATTAACAAATCTGGCAGCATTCACCAGAAGAATACTGCAAAGAGAGAAACAGAGTATAGTTTTTAAGATCACAGTACATTTTCCCCTCTTTCCTTCATCATTCTCTTCCCCATGCTCTACTTCTCTTTTCCATTTTCCTTGCAGGTTTTCTTGTCTTGGCCATCTCTTTCTCCCTTTCTTTTCTCTAATTATGGTTTTTAATGTACCATTTCTTTCAGCTTTATGCTTCCTATTATCTTTTGCCCGCAATTTTGGGTTGGGTTTTTATAAGTTTACTCTGAATTTCCCACCCCCCCTCCTCTTTCTAAGTTATCTGAGCCTGTGGCTATTTACTTGCTCAGGTTATTTTCTTCAGAGTATGGTGATCCTGTCTACAGAACCCTACTCAGATAAGCAGTGCTCTCAGCAAACCTAATCATGAGTTACAAGACCTAGAAGGATTTAAATAGATACTGAGCTGGAAGTTAGACCAGGACAGCTACTGGAAGACAAGAGGAGATCAGAAAGTGTTTTAGGAACAAGGATTTGTCTCAAGACCAGGGAGCATTATTATCTTGTTATTACATGAATATTTAATCTTACCATTTATAAACTGTGTGAGAAGAGCTTCTTTATGAATGAAAAAGACAACTGACACCAACAGGAGTTAAGACCTTCACACCCCTTTCCAAAGGCTCTTGAAAAAGCCTCTGCTCTTACCTCTAGGCAAATTACTGATCCTTGGTGCTCTTTGAACACTTTGAGCTGCTCACCAGTGACAATATTCCAGGTCCGAATGGTGTAATCCGTGCTGCCAGAGAACAGCTCCCTGTTTGGGGCATCAAGGATGAGGCACAAGACGGCCCCGGTGTGTCCCAGCAGAGTCTGGTAGCAGCGCCCGCTGGACACCCACCAGACCTTCACAGTGCAGTCGGTGCTCCCTGTCACCAGCAGGTCTCTGCTCACTCTCTCCTCCTCCTCCTCTTCCTCAAGAACATCCCTGGAGGAATAGTGAGCTAGAGTCAGGACACAGTTCCGATGGCCCCGGAACTCCTGGATTTGCTTCTCCTTGTCCACGCTCCAGCAGCGGGCTGTCCTGTCATAGGAGCCACTGAAGAGATAGTCTTTGGCAACCAGGATCCTGCAAAACACAGAGTTTGTGCGTATGAACAGCATCATTCTCTTTACAGAACCATCTTTTGTCACAATTTCTGTGCCAAGCACCCTGAAATATGAAACAGTAGCATGAACACAACATATATAAATAACCCAAATTCACTGTCACTCTTTAATACACTTGATTTATGAAGTCTTTTTGTTTGGGTTTTTTTTTTTTTTTTTGGGGGTGGTGGGTTTTTTGTTTTTTGAGATTTATTTCTTTTTTTTTAAAAAAAAAAAAAACAAAAAACAAATACTTTCCTGTTTCTACTTTTAAAATTGAGATCCCTTGCTCAGGTATGAAGATGCAGATATTTTTACACTACAGCATTGTAACCCTGGGCATTTATGTTTTTCAAAATTCTTTCCAGCAGGACTGTTACTTACCTTTCATAAGTTACATATTATAGCTACAAGTTTGTTGTGTTGGGTGGTTTTGTGTTTGTTTGTTTGGTTTTTTTTAAAGAGCTTATTCTTGATTATTATTTAGTAGTATTTCTTTATAAAAAACCATTTACAAACTGACCTATGACAATAGTTTGCATTCAAAGTAACAGAAAAAAAAAAAAAATTCCAGAAACTTGAACTGTACCTGACAGTGTGCAAAGATAATCACCTTTCCATCAGCAAATAAAGAGAGTACAGGAAAAAAATATGCACTAATTTCACTTAGCCCAGGATCTCAAAAAAGGTAAAGAGCACCCCACAAAACTGAAGAGCAGATCAGAGATTACAGCCCAGGAATCCAACTTACTGGGCCTCCAGAACAATGAGTTGCAGCAGCACAAATATATAATAAAAGAAAAATCTTTAGAGTTCATATTTCCAAACCAGAGACAGGGAACATCCATAACCTGCCTTCTTTGTCAGCTGAGTTGGGTCCTCTGGAACCTTTCAAAGAGGCAACAAAGTCCTGTGAATAGGGAACACATTTCCCATTTGCTGATTCAAGCAAAAATCAGATCAGTGCCAAAACGCAGAGCCAGCCTTCCTAACTATTTACAGAATCTTGCTACACATCGTATGTGTTTTGAGTTTAGTAGGGAACAAAAAAACCCACACGCCCACCAGAAATGTTAAAAAAATACCAATCTTTGACTGCTCTGTTTGCCATTAATTAAATCGAGTCCAACTATCAAGAGGCACTCTAAATGAGCAGGCCAATCAACCACACACAATTAGTTTAATAGTTTAATACTAAACTTCATTTGCACAAACAGTAATAATAATTCCAGAAAAAGCCCTGACTTTATCCCTCTTGCCGGCACAAAGACTTGACACGATGTTTTTAAATCTATTTATCAGAAGCATCTGTTATCAATTTGATAATTTCTGTTGGAATTTCATTCCTGGCCCTGGATTCAATCCCCCTGCTGTTTGCCTTTCATTTCTCTCCTATCTGCTGTCCATGGCTGTGTCAGCACTGCTGTGAAGAGAACTAATCACTGCAGCACAGAACACACATGGTATGAACTCAAGGGTCTGCACCACCCGTTTTATTAGGGTAGCAATGGAGAACTGCAGGAAAACGACAATGGATGTGATGGAGAACGGCAGGGAAATGGCAACAAATGTGGTAACAGACCACAGGGACGCAGGGGGAGAACTCCAGGGAACCAACCTGTTCACAATGGACGTGTGCCCTCGGTAAATGGCCAGGCACTGCCCTGTCAGCACATCCCACTTCCGAATGGTGTGATCGGCGCTGCACGTGAAGGCAGCCTCGTTCTCCAAGTGGCAAAAGGTGATGTAGCTTTCATGCCCTGGGAATAACAAAAGGACATAAATTCAATCACTCTGCGTGCAAGCAGGACAGAGGAGTCAAGCCCTTCACCTCAACTAGAAGAAAAATAAAAGAGGACTGAAACTCTGCATTTGAATGCGCTGTGCTCTTCACATTAAAGGAGTTCTATAAAGCACAACAATTTCAAGCAACACCAGAAAAATCCATTGATATCAGGATTAAGTGAAAGAGTAAAACAGTACAGTTCCAGCAATCAAACAGCATTATAGAAATGTAATGAGCTAAACTAGTATCAATATAATAAAACTCAGGCTAATGAAGTTTAAAACCAATAAAAATTGGCTTATTTTTATAACAAAGAAGTGCTTTTGCTTCCTTCTTCTGAACTCAGGGAGGGGGGGAAGCTGCATTTCAACCCAACCCATTGATTTTCAGGATACAAACACCCATAAATTAGTGCATGAAACTCTGAAAAAAAGGAAGCAAGGAGAGACTTACCAGCAAGTTTAGTTTCATTGTCCAGACAGAATGAAAAGCAAACAAAAAAAACACGTCTGGTAAATAGTCTGCCAATACTTTCCCCATCATGACTAATAACATGAATAAACCCCACAATTTCCAAAATATCAGTATATCTTTAAGGAAATGACACAAAGACAGAATAAAAGCACAAGTGTTTATACAATATTCCGAGTACATTGGGATTCTACAGTTACAATAAAAACAGACACAACCACTGCTCTGAAGATGTCATGCTGACAAACAGCATAATGCCACCAAAGAAAATCAATGTTACAGCCTCAAGCTTTTGTTTCTGCTTAGCAAGATGTGTCATTTTTCCATTGCAACATTAAATGCACAGCAATTAAAAATCACCTTAGGAGTCAAGTCCCAGCTTCTCCCAAGATCTCATGTGAAATTGCTGTCACCTATCTAACTGTTGTGTTAGTTATTGCTTTGCACTATTTGGTTTTAACATTTAGACTGTAAGCTTTCAGGATCAGACCTGCTTCCTCTTGAGTCACTATCACAAGAGTCATAGTTATGGTTAAAGCTGGTGGGCTCTGCTGTGATTGAAATACTATTCTTTGAGGGGAAAAAGAAAAAAAAAATCTAAGAAGGACAAATGTGATTAAAGAGAGACAGATGGACAAAGGTATTAGAAAAACACCATCGTGTTGTAAAATAAAAGAGATGGTTAAAAAAACTGAGGGAAAGCAGATTGCTCAGTAAAACAGTTTCACTGACTGTAAAAAAGAGATTTCACTACAACTCCTATAGTTCAAAAGCAAACCAAAACCCATGTTACAAACACACGGCTTGTTTCCTGTACAGCAAATTCATCACATGCCAAAAATTAAACAGATCACCAGGGCTATAGGCAAAACTATACTCATTCTCCCATATTTGTGAAACTTTGCTGTTAAAGCAGCCTAAATGGGACAGGTTTCAGCCACAGGACTTTTTTCTCACAGCACCATGTAGTCCTGCTGAGATCAAAAAACCAGTTTTGGTTACTGTCCCAAAGTCTGTCACAGTCAGGTTTTAACTCAGTAATACTCGACCCACACAGAGTGTGCCAAAACCCCCTGTGGCAGGCAAGGTCTGGTGCTGGTCTGGCCAAAAGCAGCCACCACACGTCTGTTGGTTGTGCTGTGGCAGACCTTGAAAATGTGTTATAGATACAGGTTTATCAGTAATTATGGCTTGTAAAATGCAAATTTACACAACAACTGTGTGTGTGCGTAAATATAAAATACATACAATTATCTGATTCAAATGACAGTTCACAAACCACCCCGCCAAACTTCTTTAGAGTTTACCCCAAACACTGGCAGTACATAGGCCAGATTCCATAATAATGAACATTATCCAATACATTTTTCTTTCTAGTTAAAAGCTAATTAGTGGTTTTAAAGGACTTCTAAGCCTAAATCAAATGCAGCGAGTTTTCCAGAAGCAGAACCATGGCAGGATGTGGGGAAAAAGACAATACTCCATAGTCAAAAAACAAGCAAGCAAGCAAGCAAACAACAAGAAAATCACAGCAATGTGATTTCTTCTTTTGAAGAAAAAAAAACAACTAGAAATTCCAAATGTAACAGCTTTGGGTTTTTTCCTGTACTAAAAGAATGTGAGTGAGAATACAAACATCTTCAGCCCATATCTGACTCCTGCAGGACTGTACTTTCCATGGAGTTTTCCTTTTCTTTTAAATTGTTGACATGCTGGTTTAAGGACAGCAAATTTTGCTTAAGACGCAAAAACAATTTAAGTTGGGGGAAAAACAAAAAGTCAGCAATTAACATTTCTGTTTGTCAAGCGTGGTGGGAAAAAAAAATAACCTATTTAGTAATGTTTCTTTCCAGACTTCTGGGTCAAGAGGTTCTAAATAAAGACTGTCTGGAAAATGAGATGATTAAAAGAAAAAAAAAAAAAAAGAGAGAGGGGGACAACAACAAAAAGTCACTATTTCTTCAGAGTGTAAAACAGAGGGCTTCCAGGAAGAGACAAATGACTGCTACATTCCACATCATGATCCCTGCATGGTAACCTGCTTGGGGTTGAAACAGCTCCTGCTCAACTCTACTGTAACAAACACCCAAAATAAACCCCCGCAAAGCAAACCGAGCGTGGTTTTGGCTGCCCGGCCGGCTGCGGGGACCGAAAGCGAGCGGGACACGCTCCGGACGCGGCACCCCGGGCTGGGATGCCGTACCTTGGAAGTGCCCGTGGCACTGGCTGTCGGCGGTGCTCCAGAGCCGCGCCGTGCCGTCCTCGCTGCCCGTGAGCAGCCGCTGCCCGTCGGGGCTCAGGCTCAGCCAGTTGATGCCCCCCTGGTGGTCCGTGCAGACCTTCACGGCCGAGCCGCTGTTGCCCATCCCGGCGCTGCCCGAGCCCGCGGGGTCGGATCACGGGCGCCCCGGACCTCCAGCCGCGTCCCACCGACCGAACCCTGCCATTACCTCAGCCCCCAAACATCACCAACGGGGTAAGTCCGGGCTCCTGCGCGGGGACACAAAGGGGGAATGGGAAGGAGGCACGTTAAAGCACTTAATCTGCCCATGGGTGCATCGCTTCCCCCGGCCGCGCCGAAGCCCCTGTTCCCCGCGGGATGCGGAGCGCTGCGGCCGCGGGCGGCACACACGCTGGCTGGGGCATCCCCTCCGTGGGCACCGGGGCACGTCCGGCCCCTCGGGGGCACCCAGCCCGGGCGGTACCGCTGCCCGGT
>VXBX01002794.1:70111-80298 GCA_013400415.1 Scytalopus superciliaris
GCCGAGGCTGCTTCTTCCGCAGCGACCCCGGGGCTGGCGTGGGGCACGCCGAGGAGGAGAGGGGAGCCCGGGCTCAGGCGGCCCCCAGCGCCGCCGCCATCCCTCCCGCACGGCCCCGCCGCATCCCCGCCCCCGGCTCTCACCGCCCCGGGCGCGCCCAGCCAGCACTCGCCCTGCGGGGAGGGGGAACCTCCTGCGGCCGCCGGGCCGAGCGCGGGGTACCCCCCACCGCCGCCTCCGCCCCGCGGGGAGGCGGGCAGGGCTCNGGGGTGAGGGAAACCATCGCCTTTGTTCCTGCTCTCGCCCCCCTTCCCCGAGCGAGGTCCCGCCGCGTTTCTCCCCAAAGCCCCTCTCTCGCTCTGCCCCCACCCGGAGCTTTTGCAGCTGGTTCTTGTTAATGCGGCCCCGAGCCCATCCACCCCACGGGCAGGGATGCTGGGGGCGCTCCCGCAGCCGCTCCAAGGTTGGTCTCCGCAGCCTTGGGACTGATGTGAAACACGGGCTGAAAGAGTCCTGTCCCACCGCGGTGTAATTAGACATACCAAGGCAAAACCCGCAGGGCAAACTGACGTGGAGAGGCCGAGAGCCCCCAGCAAGGCATCAGCGCGGTCCGACATGGATCTCTCCCCTAAGAAATGGGGAGCTGCATCTAGTTTGCTGCTAAAAACACTCCGGCAGTCTGCAGGATAAATCACAAACCCCAGCTTTTCCTGGCTCACGCCCCATTTGATCAGAAAAGCACCTTTTGGTGTCAGGTCACCGGGATCAAAGGGAGCCCACTGGCTCTACAGTCGGGGCTCCCCAGGCGCCCACGGAGGTTTAGCGAGGCACCAGCCCTGCCCTGGCACGGCTCAGCCCACGCGTGGGCTGCGCAGGAGCGCTCGCCTTAAGCGATGCTGCACGGGATGTGTCATTTCGCACAGCGCGTTCTGGCAGAGGCGAAACGGGACTGGTATGTCACACCCAGTGCAAACGCGGGGTGACCCCGCTCCGGCTGCCAGTTGTAGCCACGCAGCCGTGGAGGAGCTTGCAAGACGGAGCTGCAAAGTCGGGTTTTCCAAGGGTCAGGTCGAGCCCCGTGGCTTATCGTCCCGAGCCAGCTCTTTTCCGAGGACAAGCACTTCCACACAACCCCTGTGCATTCAAGAAATTACCGAGGATCTTTGGTGTGAGACGTGAGAGCTCTATTTCTTCCCTCTGAAAATCACATTATCCGTGAAAAGATATTTTTTTGGACATGGAGGCCTGGGAATCGGCTGCTCTCAGGGAGTGTCCCTCACCATCTGCTCATGCATCTGTCAAATCCACTCACAAACCCCTGCCCAGAGTCCTTGCTCGGGAAACTGTAGGATAGATTAGCACTCTTTTTTATTTTCCTGTGCTGCTGTGATGTGAATACAAGGAAAAATTCAGATGGAAGGGATATTTTGTTAGTTTTGAGGCAGGTCTGCACATTTTAAACACACGCAGTTTAAATCTCGAGGGGAGGCTGAGCTAGAGGGGAAACCCTTGGCCACAGTTCAGGCGTGCATCAGCTGTGGGGGCAGAGGGTGTGCTGTTCCTCCACACACACACACACACACCCTTCTAAAAGCCTTTTCAAGGTTTTTTGTTATTATTTCAAATTAATATTTCCCTCCTGTGGTGACTAATGAAAACATCTGAGCTTTCGGATATTTTCATGAATATTTATGCATTTTCTTGAGGGGCTTTTTTATTCTTTTTTTCTATTGGTTTTATCAGCCTGAACTTTAGGTAAGTTGTTTTCTTTATTACAGTTGTGTTCTTGTGGTTTTTTGAATTGTAGCACAATAAGGAAAGTAAAAGAAAGTTATCTGCTGTCTGATTTTGCTCCTCAGGGCCAAATCCTGTAATGAATCTTCCTCCTTCATCCAAGCACCCAAGGATGTGCAAGTATGAAACTCAGGGGTGCTGGTGGACATTTCACTTGTCGTTCTACAACAATTTTCTATTAGCTATGTACATAACTACAGATATGTTCATACACAGATGCATGAGCTGCTCCTGTAACATCCAGATAATTATAAAGAAGGCTAAGAAGGCTTCTAGATGTTTATGGCTGGATTCACAGCACATGATTTGCAGGATCCAGTGGCTGTTACTAAGTTTGGAGTCAAGTTTAAACTCTTTTGACAGTCAGCAGAAGTAAACAAAGGATGTAGAGTTTAGATCAGCCACATGGTCCTTTGGGAGGGGAGAGAAGTGTCTCTGTCCTTCACCATGGACTATGTCAGGGATTCCAGCATCAGGAGGCTTCTAATTCTCTTCAATTAAGTGAACAAATCGAGACCTTTATCTTTAAAACATACCTTCATTCCACCAGAGGTTCAGCCTGTTCTTTCCACTCTAATCCAGACACAACATAGTGTAGGGAGGCTCTTTAACTCCTCCCTGCAAGACAGTAATGATCAGGTGCAAAAGCCACTGTGAGCAACTTCATCCCAAATTACCTGCATTTAGACTCACCTGACAGACCTTCAGACATATGGCATAGGCTCCAAAGCCTTAGAAAATCCTAAATCAGTATTTACATCACTATCTGCACTGATGCAAATGCTGAAGAACATTTCCCTTGAAAATATTTCAATAATGATGCAAATGCTTCCCATAATTTTATTGATGTTGTTTGTGGAGGAAGGAACACAGGCAGCTCCTCCACGTTCACCTCCCCCTCCTGGGGCCTTGGGTATCTGGATGGATTGCAATGGTCTTTGATGGACAACAAAGGCTCTTTGTTCTGTCAAAGAAGCAGAGCCAATAATGCCCCAAAGAAGTCAGCACAGAGAGCTCGACCAAAAACAAAAGAATAAAGTGTGCAGCAATGCAAATTATCTTTCTTAGAGAATTAACCCCCTTTCACCATCCCAGCCCCTCTGCATTCCCTACGGAAGGGCCTTTCCAGCTGCCAGGGTCTGTTCGCTTTCATCCTATTGCTCTGCTTCGGGCTGTCAACCTCAATCACTATCAAAATTGTTCATAATTAAGTATTACCTCTTTCTTCAACCCAGAAAATTGCAAAAGCCAACTAACTCTCTTAAAACTACAGTCAGAGACCTGGAAGATTGATAGTGGCATGGACATCCAGCCTTGGTTGGGGTTTTTTGATTCAACCACATCATTATAGTCAGCGAGAACACTTAGACTCAAAAGCGTGCTACAATGGTGTCTCCAGAGTCAAAGTTCCTCACTGAGCAAACCTGCTCTATGCTAAGAAAATTTCCCTGGTAAGGTTAAATTTGATTTAAAAATCAATCCAATTACACTGGTACCAAATAAATGAAATTTAACCTTCAATAGATTTAAATGTAGCTTCTACTGGTTTGATTTAATTAAAAGAATTATCAGCATCTAAGTGGCTTCACTTGCATTAAGAGCTGGCATTGGTGAAGGCAAATTAACTTTACATGGGTTTAATTATCAAAACTCAACCACGTGTAGCCTTGCTCTGCAGTGAGAATGGAGGAGCAGAAGTGTTTGTAAGCAAGGGTGGGTTTGACCCACAGAGCCCCTGCAGCCTGCTCTGCTCGCTGTGACACCTGACACTGCCTGTTTTTTTTTTGGGGGGGGGAGTGTAGACAGCCCCCATCTGCCTACCTTGGAGTCCCGTGCGTTCTCCCAGGCTCATCCAGAAGCCTTCAGAGGCGCTGGGCAGGGTGCCTGTGTGTGCACCTTTCAGACTGCAGACCCAGGCTACATGACTGAATCCAGCACTGCAGCTCCTTCTGACCCCTTTGCAGCTGGCCTCTTTTACAGGCAACGCAGTTCTTCCTTCCCTCCTGTGAATCCTTTGCAGCTTAAAATGCCCCAGAGTGCTCTGAAGTCTAGTTTGGGTATAAACATTCAGCAAATTCCCCACCAGGACAAAAGATGGCCAGATGCTGTCACTCACACTAGATTTTCCTGTAATTATGTGTAACATTCTTTTGGGTTTTAATCAGATCTGAAGAAGTATTTTCAAAAGAGTTATTTCTGAAAATACTTTGGGTTTGTGAGTTTCTTACACTGCTGTAACAAGAATACCCATCTGCAAAACCCATCCACCTCTCTGCTGTCCACTGCTGCTTCACCTTGGGGGCTGGACTGCTCCTAATCAATATCAGGAGTCTGAAAGCCTGGGATCTGGAAAGTCAACTGGTATGCAGTAACCTAATGAATGTATAGCTGATGGTAATGTTGCTGGGTGATACAAATGGGGTCTTCATAGCTAACCCCAATGTCAGTCCCTGGTAGCAATGGGAATTCAGCTGTGAACTTGGAGGAGGAGGGGACAGGTTTGCATTAACTTTTTGCTGTGATGAAGAGATGGCTTAAAAGCACTGCTAGGAAGGCATCTTATCTCTCTGGCTAAGAAAGCAGATGCAATTTCCTAGAAATTTTTTAAGCTGTGACATGCCAGGAAGTGTAAGATCTCACAGCAGCTGTTTCAAAGATCACTGTAAATAAGTTTCCCCACAAATAGTCTACAGATGACAAGGCACTTCCATCATGTCACGGCATAGTGGGAACTTTACGGCATAATTCAAAATCACAAATATTTACAAAATTACAAAATAATAGTCAAAAGCTCATTTTACCCTGTTCCCTACTTTGATGGGAGCCCTGCTGTTTCTTCCAGACGGTAAGTTGGCCTCTTGCCCAGACCATATATCTCTTATGACAGTCTCCTTAAGGACCAAATCTAAATGGAAGCCAAAAGAAATATGTCTTACTAAGTGACACAAGGGTAACTTTCTGGGTCTGATTCTGAGCCTGTTTTAACTGCTTTTGCATGGACACAGCTCTGCTGGCTTTAACTGCATTAATCCGGATTTGTACTGATGCAAGCAGAGAGCCCCAGTGCCTTTGACATTGGTACAAAAACAAATTTCTAAAAATGCTGAAGCTGCAGCCAGTGACCCAGGCAGTATTTTAACAATTGCATTCACATCTGGCCTCTGGAAGATTTCTGTTGTTTGTCTGCCTCGTTGTTAGCAGAGCCAAATCACTGTGTTACCTTGGGTAAGGGGGAAGCATTCACAATCTCTTACACCTCGTTGCTGCTAAGAGAGTTATAACTGGTACCAAACCCACTGACCAGAACAGAATAATCCCTTGTCTGAGGTTTGTACGAGGCTTTCAGGGCCAGACTGCCCCTGCTCCTGACACAGTTGCCACAAGAACTGCACACCATTTCCAGGAGGCTGAGAAAGGCAGGGAAGGGCTTAGATGGGTGCAGCTGATGGTGGAAAGAAATAGTACCATCGCAAGGGATGTCAAAGCTTCTGCCCTCCTCTATGTCTCTGCCAGAGCATGTTCACATGCTTTAAAAACAGCAGTCAATGCTGTTCTTCAGCATTTTCTCCACCAAACACTGCAGCAGTCCTTGGTGAAGAGTGCACCAGCATGAACATTCAGCCCACCATGAGGATCACAAGCACCTCTGAAGCTTGAAGTGCTCAAATACAGTATCTCAAGTTGGATTAGTAGAGAAAATATTCCCATGATGCACTTATTCCTTTCTTTTTTGTGGCACTTCATGTTATTTATAAGGTGCATTTCTCATGCACCTCACAAGATGCTCTGCCTTCTCAAATATTCTCATCCAGGACTGGATTTTACTCCTACCTGACCTAACACAGGTTTGCTCTTGGAAACTGTAACAACCTCCATCTCTGTGTGATTTGGGCTCACCAGTGGGCATGGTCTGTCTCTCATGTTGCTGTTGGGCTGAACAGAACTGGGACAGCAGCAGAATCACTGGGCTCACAGTGCCAGTGCCTGGCAAAGTCCTACTGAAATCGATGTGACAATTGAAGTCCAAAAGACAGGTGGTGACTGATGTTCTGTTGGGGAGAGACACAAAGTGTGAGGAAGCCTGGTGCTGTGCACTGATACCAGCACTGCAGGTAAGGTGGCAGGATGTCACCTCACTCTCCAAGCATACCCAGCAGTTTGTCTGGTGAATAAATCTTTCCTTGTCTCTGTTCTCCTTTTTACCTCCCCTGTGAGTTTCCAGTAGTGTTCATCCCAGTTGTTCTGGGAAGGCACCCTGACTCGAGTCTTTTTCTGTGGAGAGGAGAGATTGCAATTTAGCTGGTCTGTAACCGTCTGTTTCCATTCATTCCTGAGGTTTTCCAGCTGCCCACGAAAACAATGCACTGATACACTCCATGCAGAATTGAACCACATCCAGAACAAAGGGTTAGGTGGGGCCAGGAGATTCGGGGAGTGCTCTTTGTCCTGGAAAACAGAGTGGATATGGGCATGACATGGTCAGAAAGATGATGGTGAAGGAGCAGTCTGCTGATACCCCAACCCACACGTGGTCCACATGCCAGACTTCAGGGTCAAGCATCCAGACCCTTGCCAGGCAAGTGTCAGGAGTAGCAAACTCAAGCATGTAAGAGCTGGGAGGAAAAACAAACTGAATTCCAAGGGGGGCTGATGCTGCACTTTCACGGATGTGGAGTAGACAGATTTCATCAGAAAGGTTGTAATATTTGTTTAATGCTTCACTTAAGTGCTCTCCCTTCCTTTTGTCTTTTTTCCTTTTCACAGAGAGGCATAAAGTGAGTAATAAAAATTGCTAACAGTAAAACTTCTTGATTTATACCACCGGCAGATCTCAGGCAGAACTCCCTGTTGAGTTTGAGGGAACAGCCTGATTAAACATTGATGCCACAATATGGTCTGTCTTAGCAACAACACTCACAAGTGAAATTCATCTAGGATATAAACCATGGCATTTAAAATGCCTGTTGGGTGAAACTTGACCGAAAAAAAAAAAAAAAATTGGTATGAGTGACTCTGGGGAGTAAAGGCAATTGCTGTGCCACTTTATGGAATGTTGTGTGCGAATCACTGAAGCTGTTAAGTCTTCTGCTGCCTTTCTTCTGGCCTCGAGAGGTTAACTTCTTCCCAGAGCCATTCACTGAGGTGGGAAATAAGAACCGTGTGCCACAGAGCTGTGTCTGGTGTGGGTACGTGGTGATCCAGATGGTGTGTTGTTTGCCTGAGAGACCCACTGGAGAGAATAATAGGGGGGGGGTTCTAAAGAGGAATATTCTTCCTGGCAGAAGTGGTCGTTTAACCAGGCCTTTGCTTATTTGTTGGGGGAGATTACTCACAGGGTCACCTGGCAAAAATGCCTGGAAGTTATGAAAGAAAGGGCCTCCTGCCAAATATTTAAGAGAAAGAGAGAGAGAAATGGGGAAGAAACGGGAGAAAGAGCAGTGAGTTGGCTGCAGGGAAAGGGTCGTTTTGTGACTCAGAGGGAAAGCCAAGAACCAAGGCTGTAAAGGGAGAGAGAGGACCCGGGGCTCCTTAGAAGGCTCAGTGCTGTATTCTGGTGGCATTCAAGCATAAGCTGAAAGCTGAGGCACAGAGAGAAGGCACAGACACTTTTACATGTGGTTTGTGGAGCCTGGACACCAGAGGTGGAGCTCTAGGAAGGGATGAGCAAAGAGCACCAGAGTGACCTGGGGCCTGACCCAGTTCTGGAGGTGTAGGGCAGCTGAGCTGTCCCATCCTACCTCCAAAGAGGGGCAAAGAGAGCCTGTGCTATGAAACCAAGACCAGGAGGCTCAGCCGAGTCACTTATGGGTTGTTCACTGTGCCCAAAGAGCTGCTTTGGGTGGTCGCTTCTGAGATACCCCCATAAATCTCAGCCTGGACTGTTGTCACACCAGCAGGGACCTTCTGGGGCCAAGGCAGGGCAGCCTCACACAGAGTTTGGCCTGGATCATGCCAACAAGGGAAGCTGTCACAAGGCAGCAGCAAGGCACCCACTGAGATCCAAGGACAAAGGAAATACACAGACCCAGCACAGTTCCCTGCAGCTTACACCCCTTTGACAAAACATCTGCTCACCCGGAATAAAATCCCTCCCCCGTTCTAAGCAGATCAGTTCCCCCTGAAACAGCAGTAGGAGCTGCTGCATCTGCTCACACCATGGCCAGGCTTTGGCCCCAGGAGGATGAGGCCTTCACTAACTCAGGCTGAGCTGTCTGCTTTATCTTACACTCTCCTGTGAGTAACTTTTCTTATTACACCTCCTTACACAAACGCCAAACCCCAAGCAGGCAGGAAAGCTGTCCAAAATGCAGAAGAATTATGACAGAGGCTCCAGCATCGTGGGGCTTTGGAGGGGTTATTCATTTAGTAAAGAAGTAACTGTGCAAATCAAACTCTCTGGCACCCTTTGTGTGATGATAACCGTGCTGATTAAGTGTCTGAGCCTCAGGATATGCTGGGAATGGCACTAGGACCTAGAAAATAACCACCCCGTGCTTTTGGAAGACAGCTGAGGGCTCTTCCTGTTCTGCTCTGTAAGTGATCCATCTCCTTTCACAGATCTGTTCCTTTTGGATGCGGTTGCTCAAAATATGCATTACTTATGGTCACACAGATATATACAAAGGGGACTAGCAGTTGTGCTGTTAACCCTTGAGAACCCCACTAGGCTGAGCCATCCAGTGAGGAAAGGATTCAGAGACCAGTTTTACTACAACTGGCTTTGGTAAAGACATTGCATTAGCTGAGGCTATTAAGTTAGGGAATATACTTTTCCTCTCTCCTCTCTAAATTTGGCTTTGGTCTCCATTGCCATTTGTTATGAGGAAGGTGCTCATTCTCTTGATTTCTGTGTTGGTGAAGGAAAGGAGGAGCTGACCAAACCAAAATGGCCTTGATTCACTTCCAGCCTTGAATCTGCTATAACATTTCCATCTAATCAGCGCTTTACAAGGGTGTCAGTGAATATCTAATGTTTGATTGTCATGGCATGACAATGGCACAGAAGTGACAGAAGAAAAGAATTAGGACAGAAGAGATACTATTTACCTTAGTCATCTGCTTTGGGGCTTCCCCACCACCACCAAGCATGAATTTCACAACTGAATCACTGTAATGATAAAAACAATAGCTATTTGCAGAGGCACTACTGAAATATGCAGCTGTGGAGCTCCTTAACAGGCATGGAAATGTGCAGAGTGACTTTTAACCATCTAAGAACACGTGCATGCTGTGGGCCAGCTATTCAGCTGTGGTAAATTGGTGCAGTCAGGCTAAATAAACTTGATTGAACTATCTGGCTTGCTTGATGAGCCAGCTCTGGAGCTGGCTCCTGATCCAGCCCGGGTCCCTCTGGGATGGGCCGCAGTAGCCAAGGCACAGCTCTGGAGGCCTGCCCTAATTCACACTAATTGCCTCCAGTGCTGGATAATCACCCTGTGCATGTGGGAAATCAGAACGTCTCTGTCACTGGTGCACCCAGCAGAAGTCAAGAACAGCAAAGGACTGAGACTGACATCTCCTGACACAGTTTTGGCTCTTTTCCATACAAGCCAAAATGTTCTGCTGCCTTTTTCAAGAGGTGATTTGGACCCAAACAGAAAACACACTGATTTGAATGTTTTTATTATTGTTGTTGTTATTACTATTATTCATACTATTGTTCATCTGTCTTGCTGGGGAGGTGCTGAGGAAGGAAAACCTTCTGAAATAAATCAGTGCAAGGTTTAAAAAGCTGGTAACCTGTGCCCTCCCCTGGAGCTTCCATCATCTTGACAGCAACTTAGTGCTGAGGAGTCAAATACCAAATTAAAAGGAAAAGAAAAAGAAATAAACAAAGAACTAGAACAAGGGAAACTCTGTCTGGTACTTCTTTCCAGCCAAAGAACTCTTTAATAGCAAACTATTAGACAAATCCCAGGCCTGGGGGGGCTGTTACAGAGGTTTTGGATTCCTACCAATTTTTTTTTTTTTTTGTGTCTCCAAACCTGTATTGTCTGAATGCAGCTGAAAAGAAGAATCATTCAGTATAATTAGAAGTTTTTCCAGTGTTGTGGAAGTCCCTGGTTCTGACGAGATGTGCAATCCTTAATTGTCAAGGGAACTGACTATTAAATGTCATTTATCAGTAAGTTTTAAGAAGAGAAGGCTGAAACCTTTGAAATGCTGATTGTCAGCTTTGTAATTAGACCTGAGCAGAAATGATAAGTTCCAGAAGTCAGAATGGTGTTTGCCTGATGTTTTTCCTCTCTTTTTAGAGGGGAGACAACAAATTAATCTGGCCCCAATGCAGTGAAAAAAGAAACTCTATTATTTCCACGAAAATCATTTCGGAGGGCAAGTCAATAATAGCAGGACACACACAAAATAAAACCTTTGAAACTGTATTTGTATTA
>VXBX01002794.1:80510-139716 GCA_013400415.1 Scytalopus superciliaris
TATTATTATTATTACTATTATTATTGGTTCAGATGACTCAAATGCTATTGTTTTCTTCTTCCATTACCAGCCAAGAAAACCAAAGACAACCACATAGTTTTGCAAATCTCAGCAGTTCTAATTCCCACTTACATTGCTGGAGCAGCTGTTGCACTCACAGAGTTTAGCAGGTCGGCTCTGCATGTGGACTGGCCCACACTGTGCTTTGTCTTCTTGAAAACTTGATTTAAGAGCAGGATTTATGTACAGCCTACCCCGCAGAACTAAAGAAAGCTTAGGCATGTTCCCATGTCAGAGCAGGCTGTTGTGTGCTGGTACCTTATGGCTTGTATATCACTGGTTCATGTACAGGTAAGAGACTGGTTTTGGTGGTGGCCACCTGCAGTAAAGTATACAAGGCAGACATCCATCCCATGGACACTCTTTTGCTATTTCTCTTCCAAGAGCACAAAAAATGGGGAAGGTCAGCTGAAACCACAGAGTCTGTGAGTCAGGATCATTCACCACCATCACGGGGCAACAACGTCAAAGCTTAAAAGCACCTCTCCCAAAACATGAATGAACCTGTGCTGACCATGAGGCTGCCTTGCCTGCTGTGGTGTCTGGCAGGGAAGGAGTTGCCCTGCTCTCTTACCCCATCGCAGATGATGAGCCAAGAAACACTCACATGAAAAAAAGAGCTGTCTTAGTTTATATATCAGGCTAAACAAACTGAGTGGTGACATACCAGAACCGCTGCAATGAGCTAAACAAATGTTTTTAAAATTGCAGTTTTTCCCATGAAATAGCGGGGACTGATCCTTCACCATCCCAGACATTGGATATCCTTGCAGGATCACATGAAAGCACTCTGACTGAGAGGGAGCATTCAGTGCTTTTTGGACTCTGTGAGTGCAGGTGTGAATGCCTACAGGACATGTGGATTTACCACAATCCACTAGAGATCATCATATTCAAAAAAGGAATTTGCATTAACAATTTCAATGATTTCATGTTTACTTCACGCACAATTTGACTGAATACACTGGTACATTCCTCCATATGTTCACATGCTTAAACCAGGACAGCTTGACTTGATTACAGACTGTCTTATTCTGAACCATGTAAAGATGGTCAGCTGTCCATGGAAAATATGGGGCACCCACTTGCTCTTTCTTCAGCCCTTCTGTTGCTCCATGGAAAATTAATACACATTTTATTTCTGCCTGTGTTTATTTTTTCCACTCTTTCCCATGTGTGTTTGGTTTCCATCACTGCCACCAGCAAATATGGGAACAGCTCACATTGTGTGGGATGTTATTGCACCTCCTCTGCTACTGAAAGGTGACTCCTGGAACAAGAGGACACCAAGCTACACGAGTCCCAACCACTGAGGGTTGATTTAACTGAATTTAACCTTGCCAACAAACCAGATTATTTAAAATTAAAAACAAAAACAAATCACCATTTGCGATGTTGATGATGCTGACCACATTATGCAGATTACCTGATTCAGGACATGTTAGCTGTATCAGATTTACTCCTAGGCAAGAGTTTGAGCCTATGGGTAGTAAAAATTTCAAGGCCAAACATGTTTTCACCCAAGTTAATTTTTCTTTGAATTCAATATAGGAGGGAAAAGGAAGTGAAAACCAAGCTAGACAAAGCATGGGAGCCAGGATATCTGTCAATGCTCCCAGAGCATCAGAGACTCACAGAATGGGTAAGGTTGGAGGGAATCACTGCAGGTCATCCAGTCCAACCTCCTGGCTCAAGCAGGGTCCCCTAGGAGCACATTACTCAGGACTGTGTCCAAACAGCTTTTGAACATCTCCAGGGAAGGAGGCTCCACAGCCCCCATGGGCAACCTGTCCCAGCACTCAGTCACTGAGATGAGTTCTCTCTACATCTTTACCCTGTCATTGCTTATGCTTTAACAGTGACCAGGGCTCTCCTCCTGGTGCCAGAGTTCAGGGAAACCTTTTCAAGCTCTTAATTTCCTTTCTGCAATCAGTCAAAGAGGTCACTGTTGAGCCAGACTCTCTACTTAAAGAAGTAATAAAGCAGCTCTAGCAGACACCAAGGAGTGAATTCATTTTCACCAGGTCCAGAGAGGTGTCTCTGGAGGAGGAGAGAAGGAAGCACAGGAAGGTGTGAGCGTGGGGCAGCCTCAATAGCAGGATAACACCTCTTGAATTCCCCAGGGAAGGGATGTGGCTGTGCAGCCTTTTCGCCTGGGAAAGCAGTTAGAGATTTGAGCTGTGACAGCATCACACATGCCAGCAGTGGGTCAGCAGGCAGTTCCCTCCTTACTTTCACTATATGCGCATGTACCAGGTAATATATCAATGCAAAAGCACTGCAGTTGCTCACACATCTTCCAAGGATTCATTTGAGAGCGATATTCCATCAACTTTGCACATTATCCAGCTACAAAGAAAGGACATTTGTGTATGCAGGCATTCTGGCAGGAGCTATTTGCTTTGGGGCCAGATGTAATTCAAAGTTATTCTGAATATTACACTGCAGCAGCCTGGCCAAGCACAGTAATGCTGATTATTAGGGTTTTCCTGGTTTTCCAGATGGATCTGATTTCATTTAGCTCTCTCTCTTGTAATTAATAACTTGTCCCTTTTGTTCATTTTGAATCTTTGTTTTATCTTTGGCATTTTGTGGAATAGTTTCCAATTTACTTAATCCATTTCTTGCCTCCTCGGTGCACGTAGCAGAACTCATTCAGCCATACAGTTTAGCAACGTGCAGCTCAAATCTCTGCTGCCCAATCTCACATCCACTTCACATCGAGCTGGCACTTTTGTCATTTATATTTTATATGCTATAAACTCACAAATCATACAGTTTCTTACTAGAGCAATGTCAGTAATCTCCTTTTTTTTTTTTTTTTTTAAACAAAAAAACCAAACCCCTAACCACTAGCAAACATATGGGATCTGTACGTTCTGTCCTTTAAACAAGTGCAGATTTAGCAAGGAGGGGGAGGGAAAAGGAAAAGCACAAGAGCCACATCCCCCCACTGCCAACGCAATGCCTGTTCCTGCAGCATCAGTGTTTGGATTAGGCCCGTGGCCACTCTACTTAGGTTTCAAATCAGGAAAAAATAGATGGAATTCAATTCCTCGCTGCCAGTTTTTAGCAAAGTTAAACTCCTGCACGCAGGATTTTTTTAAATAGCCTTCACATGAGATCGGCTCTTTGCACTGAGATTGTGTTCATAAATGCGATATCAGATGTCAATAAATGATGAGTATTTACTCTGTAGGCATATTACAGACATGTGTAAAATGTGCTATAGGAGGCCAAACACTCGCTGGTTACAAACAGGCTTAGACACAACAGCATGGATTAACCAGACTGCCTTTTTTGCACTTTAACTCCCAGTACACAGCACAGCACGGCCCAGGACTGGGATCCTAAGTACTGCCACCATTTAAATAGCAAATATTAATCTACCAGAACATATAAACAAACAACTAGTTTGAAGTGTGTAGATGAAGTGGGCTTGCACCCAGTAGCTGGATGTTGGAGCCACCCTGTACGTCTGCGTGTACGTGCACAGTCCCACACATCCCATTAGGGACAGGGAGGGATGTCAGTGGGTCCCTCTGATGCTGGTCTGCACAGAGGGAGGTTGAGCCACTGAACACTGGAAGCCAAACAGCAGGATATCTGTGATATCACAGCTCTGACCCCAGCAATAGTGGGACAGTCACTTCCTCAGGCTGGGTGCACCAAGTGCCAAGAACCCCAGGTGTGGGTTTTCTGGGCTTGTGCTGTTGTTCCCAGGGGAATGTGGGCACATGACTGTTCTCTATTTTCTTTTCTTTTGTCATGCAAATACTTGGAGCATCTGGGACTCCAGTTACTGTATATTTTAAAGCCTTTGTTTCTGTATCCTTCATGCTGCACCGTGACATTGGACGTGCTTCAAATGAAGGAAAAGCCTTCTTTAAAGCTCGTCACAATTCCATGCCTGTCTTTCTGTGGAACCGTATTTTGGGGTTTTTTTAAACAGATTAATGGCCAGAAGGTCACAACAGAGAGCACTGCAGATGACTGAATATTAACTTTTACTAGAGTGCACTGAGCTCAGGAGCTGATTAGAGCCTTCATGAGACAAGAGCAACGCTAATTCTGGAAGGACTGCTGAAATCTTTCGTAAGCTGCATTTAATTAAAAGAAAATGAAACACGCAAGAGTTGATGCACGAGTTGTACATTTGTGCATCCCACTCAATGAATGAATCATTTCCCTGTCTTCTCTGACACAGAAATACCTTGCAACCCATTAAAGATATTAAATATTTTTATAGCTCCAGTGGACCACATCACCACAAGCCACCCAGGACATGGCCATTGAAGTCCAGAGCTGGGCTGGCGTGACTACGGTGCTTCTGCAATGATTTGTGTAGAGGATGACATCAGACCACGGGCTGTCTACAAGAGGACATGATTGCCTGTACTGCTGCTAAGGCAAACATCACCCAAACTGCTGTTAATTTCACAAGGTAGAAATTTGTTTGTATTTTCAGACCCTCCATATATACAGCATGTGTGCATCTGGGACAAATCTCAGTCAATGCAGCCAGATCCTACTGGGATGCAGTATGGGACCAACCAGCCCCCTGCCCTGGCACAGAGCAAGGCCCTGCTCCTCCCCATCACTCAGCAAAGGGCAGATTCCTGTTGCACACCCACAAAGCAGAGCAGCCCTGAAGGCACACACGCCTCATGCTCCAGTGTGCTGGGGACCTGTCAGCCTCGCTCACATCCCTTCCAGGGCTGGGGCTGGGGTTAGATCAGCAGCCTTCCCACTGGATTAACACAGAGCTTTGCAGCTCTGCCAGCACCATGCCCGTGCCTGTCAGGATCCATCAGACAGCCAAGCCTTAACAGCTAATAGAGTAACGGAGTGAAAAGAATAGAATTACCCCTTTCTGAAATAGCCAGAAACACTCCTAGCTAAGGCTGGACACGGATTATGATTTTACAGAAAGGAGAATACGGGGCTTTTGGGGGCTGCAGGGCAAGGGAAAGCACCCAGGCTTGGATGGTCCATGGCTGAAGGGACAGAGCAGTTCCCATCCCAGTTGCCAACCACTGAATGGGGTTCAGGGCCACCAAAACAACTGGAAAGAACTGGGAGCACGAAAGGAGAGGAAAGATGGGAAGAGGGTTGTACAGTAAGTAGCACTGATGTGGCTGTTTTTCTTTCCTGCTGATCCCTCAAAACGTTATAGTCATCTAAAGAGTTTATGAGTCAGGGAGCAAAGAGAAGGTTGCGCAGGTTTTGTGCCTTCAGGGTTGGGCTTTTTTAATATGTATATTTTTAATGTGTACTGATCTAAGGTCAAAGCAACTCAGGATGAATGATTTCTATCACCTTTGCATCAAGACCAGCATGTCACGGCTCAGGCAGACTCCATGAGTCACTTGGATGCTGCCATGATCCTCACGTGGCCTCACATGGCCTCTGAAGGCTCTGCGCCGGCGCTCCCAACACTTGTGTGCACCAACGTGAGCCCCTCCAGGCACCAGGAGTCAGCTGGGCACATCACATGGTGGCCCTGGTTGGGGCAGAGGGAACATGTGCCAGACCACAACCACAGCGCAAAGCAAGTTCCCGGATCTGCTTGTCACCACCAGTTCTGGCCCATCACTCCCCGTGTCCTCCTTATAAATCACTGCAGAGTGAAAAAGCAAATTCATAGCATGTAAATCAAGGTTAAAAAAGTTGTAAGTCTGTTCTCTCTCGAACTCATGTTAGTTATGGGGGGGAAAAAGGCGCTTAGAGCCAAAAGCTGGTGTTTAACAATTTATTCCACAGGTGAGTGAGTGGGGAGGAAGGTGATGCTCAGTCTCAGTCTCAGCAGGCCATTGCTGGTAGGGTGGAAGCTCAGCTAGAAGTAGTTGACGACTCTCCTGATGGACTGGACGCTGGCGCTGCGCGCCTGCCACTCATTGAAGCTGCTGAACTCGCCGCGCTCCACCACGTACATACGGCCTCGGTAGTTGGGCTCCTCGTACAGCACCCACCTGAGCAGAGAGGGAGGGTCACCTGGGTCCCAGCACTGTGGTCATGCAAAGTGCCCAAGTGGGCTGGCTGTGTTTAGGCACTGCAGAACCACAAACCACCAGGGCCCGAAGGTCCCCGAGTCCCAGTCCCATCCCGCGCACAGGAATGCTCCCAGCGGAGATACTGCAGGTCCTTCCTCCCATTTCCCCCAGCATAGCCTGGCAATTATCCCCAGCCAGACTAGGCCTTGCCTTTAGAACACACTGGATTACCCCAGTAGCGATGTCTGGGACCAGGGGCTCCCTGCTTCACATTACTGTAGGAATGCATCTCTCTGAGCTTCACCATGTGCAACAGAAACAATATAATAGCTTTTGATAGTGCTAAAGAAGGACATCAGTCCCCTCAGCCCCAGGCTAAACTCCTTTTGGACTGTAAGGAGAAATGTGCAACATTTGATGGATGTTCTGCCTCTTTGAACGGGCTCATTAGCTGTGATGGGAACCACATTTAGTATTTTCTCTCTTTGTTAGTAATTCTTAATGACCTCTTTGATGCTTTCCAACAGAGAGCAGGACTTGGCTTGGTTGTCTTCACTTTATCTCTGCATCCAGAGTTAACCACAACATTCCCTTGGAATGAAGCCAAATAGATACAATAGCCAGTAACTTTGGTGACTTTGGCATGCCTGATTTCTTCACCTGGCTTGGCTGCATCATTCCCTGTCGGGATGGCTCGTGGCACGTCTTCAGCCATTGGAAGGTCTTCAAGTCAGGAGCAATTCTAGTGGTCAAGAGGGACAGTTTTGCTGCTTTTCTCTCCCTTCACCTGAGTTTAGTCACACTGTGTCATGATCTTAACATGGCCACAAAGTGTCACCTCTGTCTTTTATTTAAATCTCCCATGCCATTTAAGCCAAGTTTTGCCATTGCTCAGTCGTGTTTCCACTGTGTCATTGCTGAGCTGCTCATCTCTGCCTCTTTCCTCTCTTCCCAATGTTTTTATGGATTTTATAAGGATCTCTGCTTCTTGTCCTATCTATTGACTCAGCAATGACAGCAGAGCAGAAATACAGTCTTCCAAATAATTTGGTTTCTGTGGTCTGTCTTGCCAGGAACTCAGCAGGGGACGTTGAGGTTGGGACCTACTGTCTGTGGGATTTCCAGGGAAAAACATCCTCAAATACTCAATGGGTCAAAGACTGCTGGGCCTCCAGGGTCAGACAACAGCTGGTGAACTCGGATCAGTCTGACCCAGAGAAAAACGTTGGAGGCTTAGGAAAAAAAAGTTGTTTATAAAACCAGCCACCCACGGGCATTTTTAAAATAAAAAAAGAGAAGTTTAGGATATTTAGTCAAGCAACCTTACAGATTCCTTGACGTATTTGGATTTGTTTTGTGTTTCTGAGAGGACACAAGGTGGGACTGTGGTGGTGCCTTCTCCCAGCTGCCTGTGCACAGGTACAACATGCCTGGTGTCCCTGTCCTGCCCCTGCCTGTGCCTGCACAGCCCTGTGCTGCACCATCACTGCATGTGCTTCCTACAGACTTAAGCACCTCATTCTTCAGCACTTTTTGCAGCCAGTTTAAGTCTGAACTGGGATCACAAAGCCATCCTCAGACTTTTCCTCTGAAGCTCACTTTGCAGGACATGGAGAAGGCTGCCCAGTGCTCATGTGAGTGTAGTGGCAGGTTGCCCTGAAGCCATGTACCCCCATCACCTATCCCAGTGTGCACTGACCGAGTGTCCTCAGCTCTTCATCTTAATTAGGAACAATTTATAAAATTGTTCTCCTCCTCCAGATACACCCCAGCCTTGTTCCTAAGGCATGCACGACTTTCTTCCTTTTCTACCCCAGCCCTTCATCTCACATGCACTTCTCCCTATTTTCAGATGATTGTGGACCCCTCTGGCCACCAGCTCACTAACCCTCTCTCAAGCACTCCTATAAAGAGCTCCCAATCCTGTTTTCTGCACTTTTCAATCACTCTCTCCCACTAATGCTATTGGAAGTACTGCATGGTGGTAGGACAGTGATGTGCACAGGGCACTGCTGGCCCACCAGGACACGGTGGCTCTTCCAGCTCTTCTCTGCTCTAGGAAATCTTTCAACAACACATGGACCCTGGGGAACAGAGCAGGTGGATGAGCAACCCCTCATAGCCACTGTCATTCCAAAGACTTCTGCATTTCTCTCCAGACACATGGTTGATGTGTCTGCACAGTCACATGGAGGGAATGGAATAGGTCTTGGGGTTGATGGAAGCAGACTGAGTGACCTGGTGTGGTGATAAGAACCCACTGGATTGTCCCTTTGCTTAGGGAAAGACTGGGGGGGGAGGGGGAAAAAAGAAGAATAAACGGAATAGCAGAAAGATGGGAATGAAGTGTATTGGCAGTGCAAGGTGATGAGTGAAGGATTGTATGGCTTACTTAGCTGTTCCTTTATTGCCTAAACTTTACGTTCTCTGAGACCATCAGTGAGAGGAGAAATCGAGTCAGTCCGGAGACCAGAAAACAGAAAAAAAAGATGATCCTGTTCTCAAGCCCAGCATGGGAGAGCTAATCCAGGCACAGAGCACACAGCCCTCAAACATCTTGGTGCTGTGTTTCATTAGCACATAAACCCAGGGGACACGGGAATAAAACACACATGGAACCAACTCAAACCCTGTAAGCCAAAACTGGCTGCTTGCACTGAAAAACAAGGAGGGGAATGCTGCAGCATCAGCCTGGACCAAGAAGGAGGCTTTCAGTGGGGCTCAAAGTCACTCCTCCATGCAGGACTCAAGCAGTACCATGGGCAGGTATTTCCTTTGCCGAGAAATACGTCATGTTCATTGGGCACCAACATTTAGGTGCCTGTTCTGGTTGGTATTTCACAACCTGCAGAACAACTGCCAAACACTCTTAAATGCTTCAGCAGAATAAATGGTTGGTCTTGTTCCTTCAAGCTATGTCACTGTGGTGTAGAAAAGCTCTTTTTGGGGTATTCTTCCCTGGACCACTAAAAAAATTCGGCTTTTTTAAGTTGCTATTGCTAAGCAGTCCTCTGTGGAGTGGCTGAGGCACAAAGGAAGACAGGGAGAGCATGTCTTCATCTAAAATCAGATGATACCATATGTGATACTGGAGCTGGCTCTGCCTGTGGGAAGGGCAAAGCCACTCTCCACTCAACCTGCAACAGCTTCCGAGGAGGCGGCAACACCTCGAAACTGCTCCAAAATAGCAATCTCATTTCCAGCACGGCTTTAACAGCTTTATCTTCACCCTTTCTGGCTGTGTGGGGTAACAGTTGCCAGCCCCAGAAGGGCAACAGGGAAGGTGCTGGACACCCTCAGCCCCACCACGCACCATGCCAAAGGCCGACTCTTGTCTCCATTCCTATGTTTCCAGATGATCCATCATCACTTCCCTCAGGCTCGGCCGCCTCTGCAAGCGCAGGCAGCAACTTTTTATCGGCACGTGACACCATCCATGGATTTTGAAAAGGAAGCAAATATTTCTGTATCCAACAGATGTCGTGTTGTGGGAATTGAGGGTGAAAATCATGGATGGAGGCTGTGGCTGAAACTCCCTTTGTCTCCACTGAGCCCCATCTCCCCTACTCCTCAAATGGCAGAGGATGGGTCCTGGGAGAGCTTTGCCAGGCTGAGCCCGGCACCACCTACTCCTGCATCACCTCTGGAGTCACCTGGCTTATATGGTTCATCCCAAGGAGAAAAGTGGTGCCACAGGGTCCCTTTCTCCTCCCTGGTCTCACGTCTCTGCTGCTTTATCTCATCCTTTCCTCCCTCCTCCTGCAGCCTGGGGACAGCAGGCCCCTTTGCACTGTCCTGCCTTTACAGACCTTTCCAAGCATGTCCAGCAAGTTTCTTCCCAGGATCTGAATGTGGTGCTGCAAACCTCAGCGAGTTTCCTCACCACGCTCCTTTCCATGCTTTATTTTTTACCCAATTTTTTATCACTGCTCAATGACCTTGAGAAGTCATGTCATGTTAACACAAATAGTCCAGGCTCCCATGAGAGAGAGAGAGCAAGCTTTGTGCCCCTGATATACATTTGTAGGGGAGGGGGGGAATCAATCTGAAAAATTTAAGGGCTTGAAAATTTCTGGGCAGCTTCCCAATTTCTCGAGCTCCAGGCTCTGCTACAAGGACCTGAGCAGTAAATTGGCCATAAAGCTCTTGACAGAGTACTCTTGGGCTCCCTCCTGGCATTATGTACTTGGCATTATGTATTTGGTACTCAAATGCTCAGCCCTACCAGTGTCCCCAGTGGGCTCCAGCCATTTCTTCCCACTGGGAGTGGGTAGCTCTGCTCTTTAGTTTTAATGAACTGCTGCCTAGTCATAAGTTTAGATTTTTGGAAGTGGAGAGGTCTTGGTTGCATCAGAAAGGGTCCTGCAGGACACTCGCTGTCAGGATGTCGTGAGGTTGGATGGCAACAACTGTTCTGGGAGACAAATGGACAGAAAGGCTCCTCCTCCTCTGCAGAGGGTCCCCTCTGTTCCATGCCTCCCTCCAGCCACCCTCTGGGAGGATGTTATGGCATTCCCCAACTCCCAGGACACTTGCAGTGAAAATGCAATTGTCAGACAGAGAAAAGGGGAGATGGACAGGTAACAACCCATCTGACAGCAAGAGAAAAACGACATAAAAAGGATAAACGCCATAAAGAAAATAAAAATTTTCACAACAAAAAAAAAAAAAAAACACCAAAAAAAAACCCCAAAAAACAAAACACCCACAAGGAAAAGGGAAAGCTGATGTCCTGCCAAGGCTTTTAGGAGCATCTGTAGGGGCAGGAGGATGAGGCTGAGCATCAGTAGTTCATCTGCAAAGTGGGTTCATGGGGCACTGAGGATGACCAAACCCCCCATGGGGTGGCTGGGCATCACCACCACAGTTGCCCCTGTCTTTCAGAATCCAGATTTAATTTTAAGCCTCGTTTTTGCTGTTCAGGGAGGAGGTTTCTGGCATTGCAGCCAGTTCTGTTGAAGCCACTTGCAACATAAACCTCCTGATGTGTTCCAACCGAGCCATCCATCTGCCCTCCCCAAAAGCCTCTGCACAGACTTTAAAGTGGTATTTTGAAACATGAACAGAAATGTTAGGAAGGGATGAGGGAAGAAGAAAAGAAGGGAGAGAGGGAGGAATGAAGGCAGGAATGAAGGCAGGAGTGAGCAAGCTGCTTTTAGATGTCTTGTTCCATACACTTTGAAAAGGTGTCTAGAAACTCTTGCAGCTTGTGCTTAGCTGCCACTCTTGGAAGGAGCTCTCAGTGGTCAGGCACCAAAATTCACCTTTAAACCACAGGCTCAATGCCAATTTTTAGGCTTTCTGCAAGTCCCCCCAGCACTGAGAGGCTTTTCCATGAGGAGGGAGGCTCTGCAGCCCCCTCACTCCCAGGGTGTGCAGGGCAGGGAGCACGGCAGTGGCTGCGGGCCAGCACATGAGCAATTACTTACGCGCCGTCGCCGTACACTTTGAGGGCATTGATGCAGGTCTTTTCCCAGCCTTGTCCCTGCAGGAAGGAGCAATCTTCTGTCAGCTCCAGGCTGGGACCCCTAAAATGGCTCCCCTCGAATATCTCAATCCTGTAATGTTCACCATGCTGGGGACAAAGGGATTCGAGTCAACAGCAGAGCAAAAAAAAAGCAACAATTTATTTCTCCAGCTTTAATAAGACAAAGAAGAAGATGGAAAGGTGCTTTGGAAGGGGAATGTGAAGAGCAGTCCAAGACCATCGGTGCCAGCTCGCACAGAGCGTGCACAAACTCATGCTGCCTCCCAGCACACCAACCAGGAAAGCAGCCAAAAATCCCTCTTGCCTGTGCCCAGCTGCACCTTCCTGCAGCTGCTGGGGTGCATATGCTCAGGCACACGTAACCCCATCTGCAGGTCCACCCCCCCATCCCACAGACCCTCCATCCCAAATACAGCATCAGCTGCAGCCCCGACACAGAAAGAAAAGATACGCATCCAGAGTGCACAAAGACGCCAGACTATTCCCCTGAACTGATTTGCATTGCCTCCAGTTCCTTGTGTAGCTGCCGTTCCTCATGGGAGATGCTGTGCCTTTCTTTCAGGAAAATAGAAACAGGGAGAGGAAAAGGAAAGTTTCCCGGCATCATCGTTGACGGTGACACGACACAAATGACTCCGGGGGGATCTCTGCAGCCTGCGGCAGAGCCACGTGGGACAGAGAGAGCTGAAAGGACATTTTTAAGCCAAATTCAAAGAATACCTAAACGCGTTTCTCAAACAAACAACGTCAGCGCACAAGAAGGCCGGGCGGCGATGCCAAACCCCGCAGCAGGCAGCCACTGGCAGCAGCCAAGCGGATACCGTGCCTGAGCAAACATTCCTCCGGGAATCTGCACTGCAGGAATGCCTCAAAGCACTTGCTGGCACCTCACAGGCAAAACCGTGGGCCAGGGAAGGAGGAGCACATCCCTGTGCTGGCCGGGGTCCAGCGCCTGGGGCAGAGCACCCCTCAATGTGCGGACCATGGAGGTGCTTTGGGAATAATGTTACAGACTTGCAACAGACCCACCTCTGTGCCAGGTTGGCTCATCATTGCCTGGGGGATCCTCACTGATAGAAGAGTCAGTGGAAAGACCCAACCCAGATTCATTTTTCTTTGTTACCTTTTAATCTTCCCAATTAAACCTTCCCCTTAACAGTGCTTTAAAAAGCTTCATAACATGAGGGGGGAAAGAATGGTTTATTTTAGGATTATCGGGGTAGGGTGGGGTTTGCAACAGCAGAGAATTCAGCTAAAATTTGCTAGGATCAGCCCCGTTGCCCCATAGGTCCCACTGACAAAGCCCTCAGGCTGCCCATTCCTGCTCCGGGTCCATGGGGAGCCCAGGCTGCCAGAGCTCAAACTTGCCTTGGGCAATGAATCTCCTACTGGATTCCCTGGCGAATATTTCACAGCAGCTTACATTAAAAAGGAAAAGCACACGGTACCAGCAGGACCACGCCATCTCATCTGGAAAAACCACAGGAATATCTCATCCCATTAAAGACATTTCGCTTCACTGCGGGAGGAAGGAGATGCACCTTCCTCCTGTCTGGGAACATGGGCAACCATGTCTTGGCTTTGTGGCCTGTGCAGACCACTCCAAGGGGGGACACGTCTTCCCCGGGAAACCATTTCCCTCTCAATGGGACACGCTGTTTCTAAAGAACACACGTTTTTATGACACTTATTCACGGGGCTCCCGTGACCAGGAGAAATAAAACCCAGCAGTGCTCCGGCTGGGAGAGCCAAACTCAGCAGCAGCATCCAACTCACCATCCCAATGGGCCGGCAGGAGCCCAGGTGGTCGCTGCGCCCATTCCAGCGATAGAAATCGGGATACTCTCCGTGCTCCAGGATGTACTGCTGCCCTCGGAAGTCGGGGTGGTCGAAGCAGACCCAAGCTCCGCTCTGGACACAGATGGAGTTGACCCGATTGAGGAAACCTTGGTCCTGGAAGCTGTTGCAGCTGCCACAGACATCCAGCTTCCTGCCCGTGAAGTATTTGCCTTCGTATAAAGTGATCTGGGGGGAGGGAGGATAACGGGCCCGTGGTGAGGAGGAGCAGCGGCACGGCTGGACCCCCATTTCAAGCAGATGGGAATGTCTTGCAGCCGCATCGTTTCAGGGTGGTTTGGGTTATTTCAGCTGCTTTCCAGCAAAGGGAGCGCGGCATCACTGGCATTTTTTCCTAAGGACTGTATTTGTTTTTCTGGGAACACAGCGCATCCCGCCTTTACGACGCTTCTCGCCGCCTCCTGCTCTCTCAATACGTATTTCCAGCAGGAATGTTTAAACAGGAAACTCTGCTCCCGAAACGCAGCTCCTTCTGCCGCACCCTCCCCATCCCTGCTCCCGAATCTGCTCCCGGTATCACCACTCACGTCGCGGGTGATGATGTTATCCTCACCAGCTCCCCAAGCCGGAGGGTGCTCGGGCTCTCCGGCCCCGAGGCTGAAAGGGAAGCGTTTGGGTCATTACTTACTTTTCCTGAGTACTGAGACATTTTCTGCTGGCTGCTATCCGAGACCAAGAGCGGGAGCCAGACCAAAAGGGCGATGGACAGAACGTTGGACACCCCACTATATAGGGGCTGGCCCGGGGGGGCCGGGCCGGGGCTGGTGTCCAGAGGGCTTTTTAACAAAGCCACGGGAACCGGGGGCTTTGCACTTTCCTGCTTCGTAGGCAGAACCGCCGGTAACGGGCCCTGCTGAGTCCGGGGTTTTGATTTCAGGCAGATGATCTGACAAAAGATTTGCTTGGCAGGGCTTTGGTCGATTAGCAGTGCACATTTACTGCTCCTTTTTGGAGCACTTCTTTTTTTTTATTATTATTTTTACGTTTTTCCCTCTTCTTTCCTCTTTATTTCTCTTTTGTTGTTGTTTCCTTTCGCACCACCTTTCCCCCCTCTTTTTCTCTTTTTTCTTTCCTCCCTTTTTTCTTAGAACAGGTAACAAGGAAGTAAGGAAACAGCAGCATCTCTAAGCATGGCACATACTCTGTGTTAGGTTTGCTGCCTTTTATGATCCGGCTGCTGCTTTTCTCCAGCTTCTTCCCACCTATTGCAGTGTGGCAGCCAAGAGCAGGCATCCTTGGGAGGCTCCTCACCAACACACACTGCACTCCATCCATCAAACCAAGGGTTTCTCATTCAACCTTCAAACCTCTTTAAATAGAAACTCTGAAAACCAAGGACCTGATTCCATCCAAAGCACAAATGTTGGGCTCACAAACCCACTGGTGTTATCCACAAGCATCACTTTTATGGATGTTTTGACCTTCCAGCACTGAAGCCCTGACTCACAGCTGTAAGTCAGGATTAGAGGGACTTTTGGACCATAAAGGTACTGCAATAAAGTGACATATACTGCAGTTATATGGGACCATAAAGTCCTTGTCTGTGTTATAAGAACATCCAGAGATTTTAACTGCCTTATTCTCAGGACAAGGAGAAGCAAAGGAAACCCCCAGCCCATAAACCCCATCATTTTGCATTAATGAGCCAGGCTAGGAAGAGGTAAAGGCAAATGCATGGGGGTGGCCAATGGACCAGCATTCAGAGATGTACCAGGGGTTAAAAGATTCATCTTTTATGCTATTCAAC
Organism: Scytalopus superciliaris; assembly: GCA_013400415.1. Lineage (NCBI taxonomy): Eukaryota > Metazoa > Chordata > Aves > Passeriformes > Rhinocryptidae > Scytalopus > Scytalopus superciliaris. The sequence goes on from VXBX01002794.1 coordinate 95,656, forward strand.
AGCATAAAGGGACTGGAAGAGACATCACATGCAGCTCCTGCTCATCAAATCCTCCTCTTCCTCATCCACTGGGCCCTCATCACCTCCCCTTGCTGCTGCTGCCACCTCTTATCCAGGACCATCAGGCACACGCTTCAAATCCGAATCCTGAAGCCTCGTTTCTTGGCAGGTCCAAGTGCTCACATGTGCCAGCAGCCTCGCTTGGCAACCCCGCTCTGCTGCCCTGGTTCACCACTTCCCTTCAGGATCAAAGACCATTCCAGAAGAACGGATGTCATTGTTAGGGCTCAAACACACACCGCCCTTTCAATTAAGATGTAAAAGTTAATAAGTGTGTGTGCGTGCACACGTAGGCTGAGCTGGAGGATGCTGGGTGACTGGGATGCGCTGGAGGAGGAAAGAGGGAGGTGGCACATTGCACTGGGAGAAGAAACATGTTCTTCAACTGATGCAGGTGAACCTGCCCTGGCATCGCAGAACCACTGTCTGCATTTATATGTGCTGATGGGATGGAGGAAAGAATGAAAAAAGCCGCATCTAATTAAAAAGAAAAGCCTACCCAAACCCTCATTGAAATGTCGGTGCTAATTTTAAGGTGTTAAATTAATCACCAGATGGTGCAGAGGAAAAGTGACAGCGCACGGAAAGTCCCGCCTGGAAGAGCAGCGTTCCCCAAAACCAGCCCTTCCCCGTGGCCTTGCACTCAGAGCCCTCGGAGGGAAGGAGATGTGTCCCTCTTCTGAGTCATGGCTGGGAGCATGACAAGGATGAGATAGCACCATTGTTGGCATTGGGACCCGACTCTCCATCCACTGGGGCCATAACAGCCCCGAGCTCCTTGCACTGGCCACGAGCTGTTTGCTCCCTGGAGAGGTAGACCCACAGCATCCATGGCAAACGGGCCCTCAAGAACCCAGGAAAGCAAGTATTACCTCAGGAGGAGTTTTTTATGGAACCTCACAAGACTGGTTTCCTCTGGCTCTGTCTCATGATGGTATTTGCCTGTTTCTCCTAAGGTGTGAGATTTAATTAAATGTGCAGGGACTTGAATCTTGTGCCCAGCTGTCAGATTTGTTAGAAGCTGTCCAACAGGTTAAAAAGCTCTTTTAGGAGAGATGGAAAGAGGGTGTGACAACTTTATTCTCGTTTCTTTGAGAAACCACTTTAAAGATACAAAATAAAAAAGGACCCATCTCTATGAAAAAAAACAAATAAAAAGGAAAATTATGGGAAGAGTATGGAGGAATGGTAAATGATAATTCGTGGACAAACCCCCTTAATTCCTTGACAAAGATGGAAAGACTGCCAAGAGAAGACAGAAAAGAACAGCCTGAGGAGCTGTGGCCACCAATAGCCTTTCAGGCACATGATGCTGGGGCAGACAATTTGGTCGAGGCCAGAGCCAGGGGGTGAGCAGGGTGTGACTCCTGGAAGGGAATCTTTGGGAGTGACTTCACTAATGCAAACAGGAATATTCCTTGTCAGAGGCTTAGCAGGGTTAGTATTCTGCTCAGAGGTACCTACTCTGGCAGGTGCAACCCTCCACAAACAACAATTAAGGGTGCAGCAGCCAAGGAGTTGCTCCACATCCTCTGAAAGGGCAACGCTTCAGCTTCTGGAGGAGCCTGTAGTGTTTGCAAAGCAGTGCAAGACCTGGCGCAGAAAATCCATATCTCAGGGCTTCCAAAATGCCATCTTGCTTTAAAAAGCTTGTGGATTCTTCACACACCTCAGGATGAGAAACTTCGAGTTCATTGGATACGGAACAACCATGGGTCTCACTCCTTCCCACGGAAAATTTGTTGGCTTGCTGCTGGGAATGATGAGCACATCTCTTCAGAGCAGCAACAGACCTCAGAGTGAGAAACCATCCCTATGACTCAAGGGAGAGTTTCTATGTGAAATCCACTTTGCTGAATGAAGCCCACCTCAGACCAGTTGCCAAAGTACTAATTTCTGCTGGTGATTAACCCATTCCCAGTGGCTGAGAACACCATGTGGTGCCTCCCAGACCTGCTGGGGAGGCTGGTTACACTGACTGCAGAATATCCTGCAGAACATTCAACCCACCCCCTCGCTGGCAGAATACATCACCTGTTGCTGGAAATGCAAACCAGCTGCCAGGCAATGGGTTTGTGTTCAGTATGTTGTCTTCATCACGGATGCACCAAGACACAGAGTCTCTGTGGTATCTCTGCCAAGGGTGGCCATCCCACACCCGGACCCACCATCATCCTATGCCACACAACACCTCGTGTCACCCACGACTCCAAAAAACCTCCTCAGACTGAGCAAACCCTGTCATGGAATGATGGTTCAGATCGGGCCAGGTTCCTGCTAGGAAACGGAGATGGTACCTGCTGGTCAGGCTTAGCCAATTACAGAGATGGGTATTTAAAAAAATCTAAAAAGCTTCTTTTCAGCAATATTGTGTCTAAGGGTTAGTGTTAGTGCAGCTCGTGGCACTCTCAGTCAGCATCTGACCAAAATGGGACTTGGACTTCCTTTTGACAAAGCCTGGAGTTTCCACTTCCTTTCAGTTTCCATTGAATTTCAAAAAGTAAAAGTTCCAGTAGGGAAATGGAACAGCTAAGGAAAAGCTGGATGCTGAGGACACTCATCAGCCAGACTAGTTCAGCCACATTTCCACGTGCCTGTAAGGAGTTGAAGGCAACTGTGCAAAGGTTCTCACTCCCCTCCCCAGTTGTCAAAGGGGAGCAATTTTGACCTTATTAGATGAGGCTGTGAAGATGAGTCAGTATTAGCAAAATGCTCTGAAGATGAACATTCCTGATTACATAAGGACTAATCAGAACCTGTTGATTTCTCGTTCTGGAGAGGCTCTAGCAGTGCTAATTAGCAGGGTAAGCCCAGCAAGCCCGGGCACATCGTCACCACCTGCACCACCTGTGACCTCTGCAGCAACAATGCTGCAGCAACAAAGGGGTAATATTATACATTGCTTTTTTAAAAAGTGAGAACACAAAAATTACACACCCTGCCAGAGGCTTGTTTTGGGCTGCAGCCCATCTTGCCCTTTGAAGGGAAGTGCTGCAGGTTGGGGTACACCCAGCTGGGTGTTCTATGCCCACCCATGGCAGAGCCATGGGCGACTGGAAACACCGTCCTTGATCACTGCCAGGGTACAAGTCTGGACACAGAAAGTTCTCCATTCAAAGGAACCAGAATAGAGAAAGCCTGAAGCCTTCACTGCTGCCTCCTGTTCTGTGAGAACTTCCTCAGCATAGTCTGATTTCAGCCCATGCTGCTCTGCCCTGGTCCAGATACTACAGTACAGCTACTGCAGACACATGAGAGCAGCAAAAACACTTTTCCAGCTCCTTTCTTCTCCAGCATGCTCCCACCAACCCTTTCCAGAAGCTGGGAAGAAGGATTATGCAGAAGACTCCACAGATCCACAGCAGACCACCCCCTGCCTACCCTGTCATGGAGTTCATTGGGCAGGGACAAACTCTCTATGCACAGAAACAATAGGAAAAAGAAGGCTCACATATCCACTTTGTGCCTGCAGTCCATCCTACCTGTGCTGAGCACACCTGCCCCACCACTTTCCTCAGCATTCCATGCATGGTGGGCTGGGAGATGGGCAGCTCAGGCTCTGGGACTCAGGATTATTCACAAAGCAAAGCCAGGAATTGGGCAGGACACAAGCAAGGCACGAGTCATTTTCAGACCAGCGCAGTTTAAATCCACACAACTCAATGAGAATTTAACTTGACCTATGGCACCTAAATTTTCACACAACCACAGAATGGTTGAGGTCCACAGGAAACTCTGGAGGTCTCCTGGTCCAACCTCCTGCCCAACCACCTGCCGTGTTCAGGCAGCTTTTGATTATCTCCAAGATAGGAGACTAGTGGACAGTGCTTGGTCACTCCCACACTGAAAAGCTTTTGTTTCCTCAACAGGAAAACAATCTTCGCACCTTTACCTTTGCCAGTGATCACCCCTTAAGAATAAGGCTGGGCCCTATTAAGTGTACAGCAATTTTTTTCTAGCCTAGACCAGAGAACTTATTTCCCCTGTGACTTACCTTTCATCCACGCACCATTTATCACAATCCTCCAGAAGCCTCCAAAGGATCAGGGCAGCTGCCAGACAAGGCTGCATAAATTCACCGACTCCAGGCAAGCAGCAGTTTGCTAGACAGTGATTTCTTGCTTCTGTACTTAACAAAACTGCCAAGACTGCCCACCACCCACTTCAGGGCTCTCACGGTGAAGAATCCAACTCGTGCCAGCTCAGTGTAAGGAAGCAGGAGGCTGCCCAGCCTCTATATTAGACTCCAGCTGCTGGAAGGTGCCATCCCAAGGAGCCAGCTGAAACCTGCAAAGGATGAGTAGTTCACCAACCACACATGACTACACATTTCACTAGGGCTGCAAGACTGTTGCACATGGCTGGTCTTTAGATCTTATTAGAGCAAGGCTTGGACAAGTTGAATAATTCACATTTTTTTACTTGGATGAGCAAGCGACAGGAGGAAGGGCACAACCTATACAGATGAATTCAATTCTTCAGCTATTATGAGAAATGCAATGGAGGCACTTCCCTCTCAGTGCCAAGGACATGAATTGTTTGGGACCCAAAAGGTCATCCAGTTCCAAACTCCCTGCCATGGGCAGGGACACCTTCCTCTAGACTGGGTTGTTTGGAGCTTCATGCAACCTGGCCTTGAACACTTACAGGGATGGGGCATCCACTTCTCTGGGCAACCTATGCGAGCACCTCACCACCTTTACAGTAGAGAATTTCTTCCTAATATTCTAAGCCTGCTCTCAGTTTGAAGCCATTCTTCCTTGTCTCATCACTACATGCCCTTGGTAAAAAGTCCTTTCAAATCCTGGAAGCTCCCATTGCAAATCATCCAGAGAACTTGACTTGCCTTTAAACCCTCTTGGAAAGCCTCACCCCTGGAAGGCATGACCTGGGTTATCCCAGGACTATCAAGTTGCACATGTCCTCATCCATCTCCTTTAAGGTCTTAGCAGCTGGCACACCTTGCTATTTTGGGCTTTGGACTCATTGCCAGTTCTACAAAAACACTGAGTAAATGTGGTCACAGAGGTTCACGTTATTCCCAGACTTCCACCCTGTGATCCAGACCATGTGACATTGTGTCCATGATGCCACACCACGGCCTCTGGTCATGCAACAAGTCACCCACCACCTCACGATGAGGCAGCAAAGGGCAGACACACACACTGCTCTGGGCCCCACACATCATTTTCTGCACCCCCAGCGATTTCACTGTCAGCCAAACGACTCTCCTTCCAGCGCTGCAGGTTCTTGGGGGGAAAACAAGCCCAGCTCAGTCTGGATCCAAAAATCAAGGCATGGTTTCCCTGAATGAACAACTCTCACTTCACTGAACTCCTGCAATGCATCATGCATGGCAATCAATCAGCTACTGAACCTGCACTTGGCACAGGTTATGACAATTCATGTAACAGGAGTTTTCAGTAACTTGGGGAAATATCCTAAATGAAGAAAAAAGGGCAACTTTTTTTTTTTTCCCTTTTGCCAGGAAACCAGTTAATCTCATGGTAACCAAAGAAAATACCAAGTTTTTCTGTGTACACTATTCTATTTCATATGAGGGAATAATGGCACAATGAAAATAAAGAAATGAGATTCTGAATTTTCATCTTTTAGTACACACCAGAATACAAAGGCTAATTCTGGTTGCAAAAACATTGCAAGGTTCCCTTCCATTTTTCTCCTGCCAGAAACTAAGTTTTCAAATGGACACAAAAATGCACGAGAAACACTTCATTCAATTAACTGTTCTCCAAACCAGCCTTGCTTGTTTTTACTGTTTTGAGTTTTGTTTTGCTTCTCAATACAAAGTAGGTCAACTGCACATTTTTTAAAGTATATAATTGAAGTAGTTTGTTTCCAGATTAAGGCTTGTCAAACCCCTAGTTCCAAAAGGCAAGGGAAAACCTGGAGCTGGGTTAGGGAGAGCTCACAGGGCCATGCCAGGAGCCCACTGACCTCCACGCAGATGCAGAAGCACAGAAAACACACGACAAACAGCCCACATCGTTTTGTTCAGGACGTGCAATTTATTTTAAATGACATTTTTTTGTTCTCTTAACAAGTCTACGCTTGTGACCTGGATAAATCCACTCCATCCTGACAGCGCTCCCAGTTACAAGTCCAGGCGAACAGTCCGTGGCGCGGGGCCCGCCGGGCCCCTCCTGGGGACACCCGCGCACCCTCCGCTCAACAGGTACAGGGGACAAACACAGAGCAGGTGGTCTGACTGAAACCCCTTCCAAAAAAATAAAAACCAACCAGCTGTCACTCGTCTCTCCTTCCCGTGAAGGGGCACAAAGCAAAGCTGAGCTCCTTGGCCAGCCTGGAGGTTCCAGTAGCAAAAAAAGTTTGGGATCACTCGCAAACAACTTCCCAAGCAATAGTCAGACAATCCATTGGCTCCAAGGGTCTCACGTCTCCTCTTAAGGTCAGCAGGTGAACATTTTTCACAAAAAAAAGAACCAACAAACCCCAAAACCAAAATTAAAAAAAAAAAATTAAGAAAAAACCAAAGTTGATATGGAGTAATCAACAAAAAATTATAAACAGAACATTTAAGGTTTGCAGCTATTTTATTTACAAGTATACATTTAACACAAAGAAACACTGATATCCAAGCCTAGTTAATAGTAGTGTAACAATATGCATCATTTTGATGATTATTCTAACCAACAAACTACACTGAAAAATTAATGCCAGTAAAATTCTTGGTCATAATATTAAGAAATACAATATATAAATTGAAAATATGATTGCTTAAAATTTGAAAATGGAAGTGAAGCCATTTGCACAGGAGTCAGAGTTTAACATAATCTGAAGGGAAAGGCTCCAAACCAACTGTTTATCTTTCAGGTTAACAGAAGAAAAAAAAAAAATTAAAAAAAACAAAACAAAAAAACCCAAAACAAAACAAAAAAAAAAGAAGCATAGTTTATCCTTAAAGATAACGGGCAGTTTTGCTTCTTCAGGTAGAATGTATTCCCAGTGTTTTCAGGTTCTGCAGTGGAATTACATTATTGAGCATGAAGACTTCCCTTGTGAAGCTGCCCCATCGATTTTTTCTGCCTCCAAAATTATCCTCTTAAAAACATCAACGGCAGTCTGCAAAGAGAGAGCACACCATTAGGAGGTAAGGAGAAACTGCCCCCTTACTGAAAAAGCAATTACAAATATGTGAGCAGTTTTTCTGGCTACAGCAGCAGATAAATGCACATCCAACGCTTATTCCAAAGCGAAGAGGGAAAATATGGTAATTTCAGTTTCAAAGGAAAGAGTAAACCCCCATTCCACAGCAATCCTCAACTGGCTTCTGTCACAGCAGGGAGGGCAGGTACAAAGTGAGCCAGACTCACAACAGAGCTAATAACTGTAATTCACTTCATTTTTCATAGTGAGCTTGCACTGAACAACTGACAGAAGATTTTGATGCTGTGCTGCTCAAGAGAATAAACCAATTCACCTCCTCTCAGTAATCTTTAAGATACTGAATAATTACAGTAGGCAGCAGATTTTTCAGCTCTCAACATTGACTTTGCACAGCCCAGTTGGAGGGTTATTTTAATATTCTTGATTTTCTCATCCTCCCTACAGGTCAGATCAGTATTAGACACGGTGCAAGAACACGAGGGGAAAACACAAGCTGAACTAGTCACTAATATTAAGGAATATAATATCCTTTGATAAAGCCCTTCTGAGAGAAAGGGGCTTTGTACTTTAAACAGCCTGAACTATGATTTGTGCTTCAGCACGTGAATCTTGAGCTTGGAAATGGTCTCCTGATGAAATCAGACATGCCATTCGATGTAACCTCCAGCCATCCATTTCAGGAATTCCAAGCATATGAAAGTATTTTCATTATATAAAACCATTCACACTACAAAAGAGGATAAAAAGGGGGTTTTGTTGGTTTTAATCAGCAGGCTGAAGAGCACCCTGTGATTTATGAGTGCATATTCTGATCCAATACATGTTTTTCCACCTCCACAAGATATAATTCTCAACTGGATCACTTCCAGATTAATCCCATTGACTGAATCCCCACAACAAACTTAACAAGATTAGACTGAATGTTAAAGTTTCCCATATTTATACTGTTTGTGCACAGTGCAATCTCTGGAACTATTTAAAATACTTCACCAGCTGGAAATAAGAGTATTCCTCCATATAATGGACTTTTCTGCAATCCCAACAGCACTGACAGAAGTGGCTCATTAGTTCAGTAATGACACAACACATTTCCTGGGCAAATTAAACTCCAGGAGAACCATGCACTGCAGTTGCTATCAAACTGGTCCCACTAATGAAGAGTTTCCCTTAATCAAAACTTGGTGATACACTTGATTTACAAATATACTGCACCACTGTTTCCTTGGAGTCGAAATCTTCAATGGTTTCATTTTAACGCACAAGTTCTTTATGCCCACGTTTCACAGCAACCATTAAAAAACCTCCACAACTTACTCTGTCAACCAAAAAGCTGCACATTCCCTGTCAAAGACGTGCTGTTTGAAGCACTAAGATGTAGGAGTTCACACAGGGTTTGTTAATTCATTTCACAGAAAATATGTATTCGCTGAGAAGGTTTAATCACTGTCCTACAGTTAACGCTTCGGAGAATTTGTAATCCAGCTGAAATCTGCTGATGAATTTTAGACTGAGCCTTTAAACAACACAGGAAGCTGTGTTTTGTGCCTCGGAATAAAGAACACAGCCAGACTTTATATGCATCTGCCTCCGTATGTTCCAATTATGGAATGTGGGTCACACCTAGCCCACAGAAAGCCATCTGGCTTCCTTCTACCTTTCTCCCCCCTGAGGAAACAAAATCCCTGTCAGCCTGGGCAACACCTGCTGCTCGGGCAGCTCAGCACCATGCAGGAGACAGCAGAGGCTCAGCTGCTGCTGCAGATGTGCCCCTCGGTGGGAGCACGACAGACAGCTCGGGATGTGGAATTCTCTGCACGGGCAGGGAGTCGGGAATGCACTGCCAGGAGCCAGAAGGTGCAAACACCCAAACCCAGCCCACAGCTGCCCGAGTCATCCTTTGGCAACTGTTTTATTATTTCAAAGAGGAAACTCTCAACTGCTCATACTACTGGTTTATCCTGGCACAGAACTGGGCAAAGGAATTTGAACAATACTTAGGTAAAGGAAGAGAGAGTTTTTTCCTCCATCCTTTGCCAGTCCAAACATACTCCAAACATGTCACACCCCTGGATTCCAAACTGCTCCGAAGCATTTACTGAGCACTGCATCTTCTAAGCTCAAAGATGAAGCTGTCCTTGAGAAACAAGCAAGAACCAAGCTCCACTTTTGTAAGAAGTACATTTTTTTCTACTTCCTTGCTTATTTTGAAATTTATCTAATGAATTTTGTGTAACTGGATGAACAACATGTGGTTGCTTGTTACTCCCCAAATTCTTCCAGTTACAGTTGGCTCCAACCTTCAACTGGGTTTAAAACCAATTTGGATTCTGGCTCTATTTCAGCTATCACTTTATTGCAGTGGGATTAAGATGAAGCACTCTACTATGGCCTGGGTGAAACAAAGTGGGGAATTCCACAAGAAAGGCTTGAAGTTCCTGAAGTTAGCCAAAGCAGTCCAACATGCCTGGTAATAATTAGGCAGGTTGAGGAGACACGACAATAATAACCCAGCAGTAATCTCAGAGAGGTCTTTTCCATCAGGTCTCAGAGTTGCCTTCCCAAAGCCCAGGGATTTCCCCTGATGACTGATGTGCTGGTGATATGCAGGCTCCTCCCAAAGTCCTGCCAGGTCACTCGTGTCTGGAGGAGCTGACACATCTGATATATCTGACCTTGGGAACTCTGGCCACTACCATTCACCATCACCACAGCTTTGATCTTTGCCAGTCTCACTTTCCATCTACTCCAAGTCATGCCATTCCTGGAATGTGTTATCTTTCACTAACTCTTGGCTGAATAGGTACAGTTTGACTGAGTTAATCTATAGAGCTATTTTAATTGCCTGGTATTGTTGGACTGTGCCCCTTGGACTCTCACAGATGCTCCAAAAAGGACTTTTTGTGGGGTGGGGAGGGCAAAGCAGGAAGGTAGAAGAGGGGGAAAGGAGCCTTTGCTATCAGATCCTGCTCTAGGGGAACATCTCTGGTTTCAGCAGCTCTTTGCAAACAGAGCCATTAGGGAGGACAGACCACACAGCTGACAGAGTGCAGTCTAACCCCTGGGGCAGAAAGACCTTCTCTTCTCACAGCTGTGAAGAACAGCACACACCCAACCAATCTCAGACCAGCACACCAGAAACTGTCCTTCTGCTCCACATCCACCACGTACAGATGGCTCAGTTTCTGAGAGAACTAACAGATGTCCCCCCACTCAGAAACATCTGAACTCTCTACTGAAGTTCTCAATTCCCAATCCAGTCCAGCTCAACCCTTCACACAAACTGGCTTTCTATTAAGCAACAGAACCCAAAGCACTTCTGGAAGGAGTTTAGAATTAATCTTGATAGGCATGTTACATTTGCTGTACCAAGCCAGTACAGGTGATTATTAATTGGACGAACCTCAAAGCAAAACACGCCAACAGGTTTCTTTTTCCAGTAATATTGACTTATGCAAGGTGAACACTCAGTACCAGGAAAATGACAACACAGCTTGTTATGAAGTTCAAAACAAATCCCTTTTGTCCCCAAACCAGAGCTGATTTCAGAGTGAGAGAAGATACCCTGTCTTGAGAGAGGTCTATAGATCAGCTGGTTTTACCCTGTCAAATTAGGATTTGGAAGAAAACACCTGCTTGAGTTCAGAGGTTCTCCCGGTCCAACTCACAGGGAGAGATGTTACAATGCCTGGTGTCTCCCGTTCTCCCAGCACCTCACGGATCCAGACTCCAACACTTGGCTCTCAAAGCTCCATCTTCCACCTCTTCAGAGGTGGAGGTCTGAGAGACAGATTAAGGCATCTGTGCCAGTTTTGGACTCCCCCCCCACTTTCCTCCATACACCCAACCCTCCAAAGGAAACACGCCAGAGATCCTGAAAGATGGTCACAAGCTGTGGGCACCCATCTCAGAAGTGACACAGGATCTCCCAGACTTTGAGCTGGACACATTTTCCAACTGTATTACGTAAGAGGCATGAAGGAGGAACTGTGTCTGAGCACCTGTCTCTGTCAACCTGCTGCTAAATCCAGAGGGACATAATTTACAGTGACCTGCAATTGCTATTCTGGAGGATCCTGCTGAAATGAAAACCTTTGACAGCAACAATGCACACAACTTGATTTTTCTTTTGGTGGGACTTGTACAGGCCTGTCCAGCTGGACATACAATTGCCATTCTGATTTCCCAGAAGGCTACCAAGTTTGCTATATAAGTTCCAGCTGGAAGCTTAACTTAATACAGACAGTCTGAGACTAAGGAACAGGCACAAACACGTGGCAGTCAATGAGACTTTGTCAGTGCAGCAAGTTAACACACAGGATATGCCAAGCATCCTAGAAAGCTTGTAGCTTCTTTGCATAAATACAGCCAACCTTTTTTTCATTAGTTCAAGAAGAATAAAAACTCCAGAAAAGTTACCAGTAAGATACTCTGCTGGATATGAATTGCTATGCTATTACACATTGTGAACATATGCCAAAAGAAAAAGAGCACTGGCAATAGCTTTGCCTAATCCAGAAGTATTAAGTCATTTAAAATAAAGAAGTGGGGAAAAAAAATTTAGATGTTTTTAGCAGGTTTATTCTTTACACAGTCAATTTAATTTCCTTTGGTATGTATTTGAAGCTCCCCAGCATACAGAGAATATATTGAGAAATTTCATGCTTTTATCATGCGCAGTTTTGACAAGGTTGATGCAAGTCTTAGTCAGAAACAAAATACTGATAAATTAACTCCAAGTGTTCCATATCTGGTGATAAAAAACAATCCAAGTAATAATCAAATAATCTTTCAGAGAAAATCTAACTTTACTCAAGCAACTTGTAGAATTGTTGACAATAAACACTGGACAAATGCCGTTTGTTTGGATTTTGGGGATGGGGGAGAAGAAAGAAAGGGCTGCTGAAACAGGTCCTGTCATAGCTACAGGACTGCCCTTCTGATTGTGCTCACATTGTCAAGGAGCACAAGGACATGATATGCTACATTAAGCCTGAGACTTTATCATGGGTCTGTATTGTCAAAAATCAAAAGCTTTGATGCTGTTGAGATCTACAGGAAAAAAACAAAAGAAAAAAAGAAAGGAAAAGAAAAAGGGAAAAAAAAAACAAGAGAAAAAGAAGACATCTCTTCCCCAGTCTACAGCAATTATTTATTACCTCACATCCAAACTAAGAGGCTCCTGCAGTTCAGACACATACGGTGTCAAATCAATGACAAAATATTATTACCAGCCACAGGAACAAATTCAAATACCAGAACATATTTAGGAGGCATTTTAACAAAAGTTATGTAGAGCAACCAAGAATAAGATGCTATTTAACAGGTAATTAAACACTTCCTTTCTGTGACAGGAGACCAACAAGTGTGAATGCGTGCAGGTTAAATGTGTCAGACCGTGTAACTTGACTGCAGCTGTATCACACCTGTGCCCTGACAACTTCTGCTGTGTTCTAACACTTTTCTGTGTGCCCCCCACTCCACGGACCCCCAATATGATTATTCCCCACATTAGAGAGACTGAGCCTTGCCCAGCACCTTGAGGTTCATGCCCTCATACCAACTCACTGCTCTGTAACCAGTGATCTCCCGCTTTAAGTGACAGACCCTGTTCCACCCACCACGTGGATCTGAGTTTTAGTTTGTCACGAAGTGCCCTGCTGTGTTCAGAGAGGCTTAACTTTCAGTTCTGCACTTCCTCCCCACACTGACAGCTGCATGGAAAAACCTGTACACGTAAACCTGAGGGCAGGCAGCCCTTCTGTTTCCATCTACGCAAAATACCCGTAGAGTACATGCAAATATTTCAGCTTCCCTTATTAAGTGAAACTGTGACTCATCTGCTACATTGCTATTTGAATGAGGTGACTCTTAAAATCCATTACCTGATTTTCTTTAGCAGAAGATTCCAAGAAAGCTGCATTCCAGGATTCTGCTAAAGCTTTCCCTTCTTCATAGCTGATCACCCTGACCAAAAAAAGAAAGAAAAGTATGCTCTTTATAACTTTCAGAAGAACTGGAATCTGATATGTCAAGAAACACCTCCAAGTACCGAAGCACGTAAGTGCATTGTAATAGGAATGTCTTGTGAAGTCTGATCCAAAGCATTTACTTTTGGCTGCTGTCAAATGCACCACTGGGCCAGGTATAAAACTGCTGTGACCCAGAAGAGCAGTTGTCCCAAAGTACTGCTTTGTTTTCATAATCTGTAACATCATCTGGTATTGTACAGTTGTGACAAATACACTTCTGTTACTCATTTTGGGAAAAAAAACCCCACAAAACAACAAAAGAGTGTTAAATGACTGTCCCTGGAACCTTATAGCAAAAATCAACATTACAACACAAGTTCATGGCTCGCAGTTCACATTCTGGACACAATTCCTTTGCCAGTACCTTATTTTAACCTACAATTTGATGTCAGTTATGGAAAGCCAAGAACAAAGCCAGTGCTGCAGCCACAGGAATGTGGGCTGCTGCTTTGCATTTCCCACATTCTGGAGTTCACATACCGTTCCATATGCAGGTCTTTTTTATTTCCAACCAGCATAATGGGTATTCTGTGAAAGAAAGTTCAGAACTTCAGAACAGTTACAGTATACTGAACAAAGCACTAGCAACATGCCTGCAATGAAATGAGATGAAAGTGTCACTACTTACTGGACTTTTCCCACCATATCCAATAACTTGCCATGGATAACTTTTATCACTTCAAAACTGCAAAATAAAGGGATGAAGTCACACATGCACTCTGATGTTTATCCTCAATACCCAGTACACAAGCAATTACATGCATATGCAGGTTGCCGTGTTTAAAACTTACTCTGTTGTATAATGGCAGAACTACAAAGATGCCCCAAGTCTCACCCACTTGTGTTACAACAGCAAACTGGTCCCAGCGGCAGAGACCAGCCTGTGTCTACCCTTACAGCCTCCCCAGCTATGGCATTTGCAGAAATAAATAACATTACCCAGGACTGATGCATCTAACACAGAATCACCCCAAGTCCCTCCCACCTCTCATCTGGTTTGTATCTGCAGTGAGAAATTTAACTGCTACAGTCCAACAACCCTGGATGAGTATGTCAAATTAAAGCAATTGGAAAGAAAAAGTAATTAGTTAAGCAGGCTCCATCTTAAAAGAATACACTGGTTTTTAAGAACACTTAGTTCATATACAAAAGTTTTACTTATGCGAAGGCCAAAGTAAGCCTAAAATTCTAATTTTCTATGGGAAGTGAGTAAACTGATCTGCAGGATGGCACTGAAAAAGGGATTATTCAAATATTTGTTGTCTGTTCTCCTACAATGCACGTGAAGTTTGGATGACAGGAGGTAAGAAACAGTGCTGTGAAATACCAAGAAGCCAAAAAGCTCACTAACAAAATCCACTGCATTTGACATTTAGTACTTTTGGGAACAAGCTATAAACTGGGTTGAAGAGCAGATGTTGTGCTGCTCTAGTTACATTATGGAAAAAATGCTGGTACATGAAGTGCACAACTTGGATTTGTTTTAAGGGAGGCACAGGCTCTCAGATGAGACACACAACAGAAAAAGGGACTGAAACCTTTCCAGTTTCCAAGGCTCTTAGCTACAGGCAGTGTCTTGACTTGCACTGCATTTCAATTAGAATTGAAACTCTTAAAAATAGAGCAGCACTCAAACACACTTCCATCTCAGAGCAATCAAAGACCTGGTTCCTAAAAACACTATTCAAAGCATTAAACCCTCTGACTTCTGGAACAAAAAATGCTACCACATTTAAGATGGATTTTCTGTCAGTAGGTAAAATTGTCTGACTTCAGCAATAATTTTTGAGACTGAGTAGAACACAATGCTTGTCCATGTTCAGCTCACAGTTTCAGTATATCCTATCAAGAAAATGAGTTCTTTGTAAACAAAAGCCTGACTCAGTCTGGCACAACTTACTACTGGGAACTCGAGCTGGATACTACAGATTACAGGAAAATGTGGAATCAATGAAACGATTTTAGGGACACAAAGAGCTCATGCTAAAAACTATTAGTGAAATTCTGGTCTTGAGAACTTGTCTTGGACACTCGTATATAAAATAAGAATTAAATGGAGTTTGGCTGTGACAGAGTTGAGAGGCAATGCCACACACAGAACTTGGTGACCCTGCAACTGAAAGAAGAATAAAAATGCTACCCAAAAAATCTGCTACAGACCACAAAACTGTTTCTCAGGCTGAAGAAAGAGGAAGGATCTCAGCATACCAGCCACAGGATAAGTGAATCCCTGGCACAGTGCAATCTCTGTTTCCTTTCCCCTGTTAGGTGTGTTGTTTCCATCTTAGCCAGAAAAACACCACAGCACAGCACAGTGCCCTGGTGAGTCCCCACCTGAGGTTCCCGTGCACAATGCTGCCAGGTGTTGATCTTCAACCTGGGCTCCCCCTTTCCCAATTCCAGGTACCTCTCTCTTTGTCTAAGATACTTCACAAGCTTCCTTCTTCAGCAAAAATACTACAAACAAACAGCTGATCCTTGCTAACTGATCGAGGTGGAAACCACAAGAGAAGTGCTATTTAAACTCAACTCTGACACACAAACAAGTTGCTAAAAACTGCCAGGAATGAAACTGGTGTGACCAAATAAGTGTTCTAGAAAGTGTTTCAAATTATTAAGGTTAGAAGGAGCAGGGAGACACTTCAAGACAGATACTGACCAATCCAAAAAGAGCATCATCACATTAAGCTGTGAAACTGTGAGAGATTTGGAGCCATAAGAGGTCCTTTCCAGTTCTGTCAAGCAAATGGGTTACAGCAAACAGCAAAATGTGTGAAATGCAAAAAAAAAAAAAAAAATAAAAAATACTAGCTGTCAGATAAATGTGTTACACGAAATCATAGAACCTAGCAAAGATATAAAATTGGAATTTAATTAAGCTGAACTAGAGCAAAAGCCTCCCAGTAACCTTGCTGCTGAGAGCCTGGGAACATGAAAAATGTAGGGCATTAGCTTTTACTCAAGTCCTATTTAAACTTCCCACTGGAGCTTAGCAGGGAAGGTGGTAATTTTAAAAGAGCATTTCTATTAAGTTTGCTGTCAAAGCTCTCACTCCAGCTGGATCAATACACACAATTGGGCAGAAGTCAGGACAGATGGCAACTGTGATCTGATTGCCTGGGTAAGTCATTGATGCTATCAGAGTATTGTGGAAGACCTTTCCTATTGCCTGAACACTGTCTTGATCCAGAACATGAGGAACTGACCAAGACAGGATCATCAGACCTTGGAAAAGTTAAAGTAACAAAAAACCCCAAAACCTAAACAACCTTGGAATAAACTGATCAAGACTAAATACCGATGGCAAGAGTTTCTGCCTGCAGTCATAATCTATTCTGTCCTGTTCATATTTTCACCATAACTTGGTTTCAGGTTTAATCTATGGAATGCTACCACAGAAAACAGACTTTCATCTCTTCATCTGTGGTGCTAAGCTTAAGACACCATGAGGAAACAACTGGGTGGCTGAGAAAGAACATGTCCTTGAGCTGCCAACCAAGGAACAGCACAAGCTGAAGAATCCTCCAAGTGATCTATGTTGATTTTAGTCAAAGCTACTTTTGCCCTCACAGTACCACTTATCAGTGAATGTTTCTGTACTCACTTTAGGAGTGGAAGGTTGTCTGCTTAAGGCAGAGAATACTAACTCCTATTTCACACAAGTTGCTCAGCACCAACACTGAACTCCTCAATAAAAAACCCAGATTGCAATGGAATTAGGGAGTTTAGCATCTCTAGACACACACTGAATCCTGACATACGTTTCCTCCAGATCACAAGTGTTTTCCCTTCTTCAGAATTGAAGATGAAAACCAAGAATGAAGGATTGTGAAATCGGTTCAACATTAAAGACCTTGCAAAGCAACAGAAGTTCATAACCATATCCTTTCTCTGACAAGTATAAAAGAGGCAACAGGAGAGTTGTTTACAAAGGTCTGCTAAAGAGCACTTGAAATGACCAGTTTGGTCTGACTTAGAGTCAGGGAATGCTTCAGCACTCACAGAAAGCTGATCAGCTTCCTTCAAGTATAAGGGAAGTACCTACTTCTCTTGCACTTGATGACAGGGATAGGTCTAAGATCTTAATCGTTTAACTAAAAAAACAATTAAGAAAACAGGATTAATTTGGCTGTTAGAACAAAGATATTGTACAACATCAGAAAATTAAGATCTATTCAAGAATAACCAGTATTTAAACTAGCAAGATGACCCGAGGAAGGGAGAAAATAACAGAGGATGACAAAGTCAAGTAAACATGCAAGTAAATGACTCCAGCTAGGATGGACTGTGCCCTCCGTGAGAATGGAGAGCTAACAGCATGGATATAATAGATCCTCTGGGAAAAACTTTGAGTGAGATGATTTGCTGCAGCATGTCAAGAGTGAGCCTGCAGTCCAAGAGTCTATACTGCTCTTAATAAGGAAACTTCTAATGGTTAATCAGAAACAATCCAAGACAAGAAGTCAAAGAAATCTCGGTACTGTAAAAAGTTACACAGCTGAAGGACTGAGCCAGCAACTAATTGGGTACTTCACGTACATGTACAGTGCCCTTTAGGTTTGGGTTTAAGTCTGCCTTGTATCTGATGAAGGAATAATGAACTCCATTACTTATTCCTGAAATCACTCTTTGTACTTTTACTTTCACCTCAAAACAACATAGTTCAGCACTGTCTCATTTCTTACATGGCACCTTGCATATCAGTCTACGAAGTGCCTGTGACATTTGCATCTGAGGGGACATTTATTAAAAAAAAACATTAATTTAGTAACTATTATGTTTCTAAGGGAAAGAGAGATTAATTGAATTAATCACACATAATAGCAGAGGCAGGAGCTAAACCCAGAAAACACCTAAACCAGAAGAGCACAACAGATTTTATTACCTTTTTATTGACGTCACTGAATAAACAAGAATGTAGCCATTGATGTCTATGGAGTACGTCTGAGGAAATATGGAGTATTCATCCTGTAGAAGGAATATTGCATTTAAAATTAAGGCTGCCACAGTTTAGAACTTGATGCTATCAGATCACCATCAGGTAAGTTGGTCACATTTCTAAGACATGAGGTGAGTTTTATATGGGTAGTAGTTTCAGAATTTTTTTCCTCATGTCAGATGTGGAATCTTTACTAAATTAAGAGAAGCTAAAAGTCAGTCTGTATACTGTACAACTTAATCTACAGCTTTTCTGTTTTATTCCCTCTAAGACTATGGATGAGCTGAAGCTATTCCCAATCCTCTTATCCTGCTTAATTATCAGTCTGTATTAGCACAAAACATCTACTCTGTCCCACCACTAATTAGCAACTACGCCTCTTATCTTGCTGCTGATACATTTCAAAATCCCAATTTCAACAGCTGACTACAGGATCTAGCAGTTTGTAATTTCAAGTGACACTGATCACATCTAAATTACCTAAGGGGTCTGTTAGAAAGTGAGTAATTGTGGCTTACTAACTAACTAATGTTTATCAACTACGATGCAAGAAATACAGTTATTAGTTGCTTTAGGACAACTCTGGGTTTACATTATATGACAAGTGTTTAAACAAATAAAAAACAAACAAAACACCAGAAACTTAATCACTAAATTTACTACCCCTCTAGAAAAGGGGCCAACCAAAGAGGCAAATGAAACAGACTGACAGACTGCAGGTAATGCAACACAAACCCTATGAATCCAATGTTAAAACCCTAAGTTGTTCCAAGAGACATTCCCAGGAAATATTTCCATTTTGACAACAGCCATACTTCTTAACGGATGAGTTCTCAAATTGTTAAACCTATGCTTCTGAACATGTTAATTTTAGCTTAAGATCAAATAACCTCTCTGTATATTGTCATGGCTGAACAGATGGAGCAGTGCAATCACACAGCTTAAATCTAGACAGCTGAAAGGAATCAAACTTCCCTAACTGGCAAAAGAGGAAAAACTCATTATAAATCATCTTCACAGATCCAGCCAAAAAAAGTTTGAAAGAATAACACTCGACAAAAGCTGCCCTTAGTTGCCTTTATTGCTACACACAGAGGGCAGCCCTCCCCATCTTCCCTGAAATGCCACTCCAGTTGGATATGTAATCCCAAAGTCAATACAGAAGGGATCCAAGCTAGTCTGTGTGTAAAGCAGGTGAAAGTGCAACTCCAGTTGCTTGACTTTACCCGGAATTTCTCAGGACTGCCCCAGCTGGGAATCTGGTGTTAGGTAAGATTTCCTTTTGCACTTCTCTTCTGTGACCCTGTACCAAGGCTCCTGTTGAACTGAACTGCGCAAAGCTCAGCAAATAACCATGAAAGGTTGAAGAGGCACAGCACAGAGGAGGAGTACCAAGAAAAACAAGTGCCATAATCTCAACTATTCATTACTTAATTTTTAGCTTCTTAGAAGGAAGGAAACCTGCAAACTCCCTGGAACTTGTGGGTCAAATTAAGAAATTTGTCAAGTAATGTAACAATGTTGCTACAACTTTTGAAGCCATAGTCAAGTTTTCAGAAGTACATATAATGAATCTACAATACTATCTTTGCTGTGCTGTATGCACACAAGAACTCTCTATGGACCATTAAGCAAGACAGGCTTGAAAAAGAAATCTGTCCAAGCCACACCTTCCATAACCCAACATCATCTCTCCCCTCTAATCCTGAGAGCCAGAAATCAAAGTTCAAATCATTCCATAAAGAATTACATCTGAAAATAACCATAGGCTGGGAAAGAAGCTATTTTGGCTCTACAGTACTGTGTAACATTAAATCAATCCTCAGCAATAGAGGTATGTTACCAGTGAGTTACAGTGCCTTCCCAGAAGGCAATTTCCTCCTCAAAGAGAAATTTTCCTTTCATCACTGCTACACAATCAGAGCTGTAAGGCAAGTGCCCTTACAATGGCACGGAGTGCCACTTATGGAGCTTCCTCTGCTGCTCACACTTCCAGCCTGCCCCTCTCTCACCCTTGCTCTCCTCTGCAGAACAAGCCTCATCAAACAACTCTGCCCCAGAACCTGTGGCCAGTATTGTGCTCAGGCAGCTCTGAGAGATTATACGTGTTGCTGATGAGCACCACAAGCTGACACCACCTAAATACAGCACGGTTCTCTTTAAAGAAAGCAATCAAACATACCTAGAAGGTTACAACCTTTCTGAACAGTCTCCCAGCTATGAGCAAGCAGTCTTAAGTACTGACAGCGTATTTTATAACACTAACATTGTTTAACACTACTCAGAGTTTGGAAAAACCCAAAGGCAGAGCATGAGATCACAGAAGGTAAAGAACATGTAAGCAAAGAAAAGTTAAGGATAACAATACAGGGTTTTAATGATCCCTGATGGGTTTTTTCCTAATACAGAGCATTTCAAAAGAGGCAGCACTCCCGTGCACAGAACGTGCAGTGCAAGTTCAGCCAAGCAGCTGTGTAATGAACACCTATACCTGCATGTAATGAACACCTGCACTCCATGGAGCTCCTGAGCACGTTCCAGGACACGTGCTCCCTGTCTCCTCCTGTGCTGCCTCTCACCACGGGAAGCTCGGACACACTCGTGAACCATCACGTTAAAATGTAAACAAACTGCAGCAGTTTATTGGTAGCCCAGTAAGTACTACCTGCATTTCTGCCTACTCCCCCCATGACTGTTTCATGGTGCTGCAGCACACAAAAATAGGAAAAAGTCCCCATGGTTTATTGAAGCGACATTTTCCATCTAAAGCAAGACTGCTAATTTACTCTGTAAATATCAGACAAGCTACTTAT
Organism: Scytalopus superciliaris; assembly: GCA_013400415.1. Taxonomy (NCBI): domain Eukaryota; kingdom Metazoa; phylum Chordata; class Aves; order Passeriformes; family Rhinocryptidae; genus Scytalopus; species Scytalopus superciliaris. The sequence continues at coordinate 116,646 of VXBX01002794.1, forward strand.
CAACTTCTGGGACATTAGAGTTAAGGCTGTTTCCTCTTCCCTTTTTCAGACATTCATTCAAATAGACATCAAAAAAAACCCAAAACAAAAAAGTCACTAACAAAATTCAAACCAAAGCCTTTAAATAAACACTACAAAGACAAGAAGTCAGGACGATTTTTAAGTTAACTTTCACCTCTGAATGCATGGTCACTACCAACTTGGCTCAAACCCGTTGTCTTAACGCTGAAGAAAGAGTAAAAGAAAGAAAGAGAACTTACTTGGCCAGCAGTGTCAACCAGCTGAAGATGATATTCTTGGCCATTTACTGTGATCAGTTTTGTAAAAGCTAGAACAAACAAGAAATACATAAACATGTCAGAATTACACACAAGGAAGGGATCAGAAGTCACTTATCTGTGCCATTGTCAGCCAAGGCACTAAGAAAAATACTTTAGCTACAGGCTTTAAAGTAGCAATAAAAGGCTACATCAGGTGTTGTACTGTTAACTAGTCTATTGCAGACAGCAAAACTCAGAAAGTTACTTTAAGATTTCTAAATTTCCAAAGACTCTCATATTGGATGCAGCAGTTTCTCCTTTACTTTCTCAAAAGGAAAGGATAAAAAGAGGGTTTATGTGCATTTCTAAGAGACTTCAAGGAGATTCATTTGTGGTAACATAAGACTTAAAAACAATTGGCATCAAAGCTAAGTTTGAACTTTAAGCATACGTTCCTCAGTTTCCAAGCAGTTTAGCAAGATCAGTTTCCTAAATATAAATACCATGAAGTAAGTGATCTTGATTTAAAAAATAAGAAAAATCTTTGGGTGCTAAACCACACAGAACATAACTTATGAATACACTAAACATAAATAATGACAACTAGCTAAAAGGTCACCATTCTGCTCTCACATCTGCTGTAGCTACCAGCCCATGTAGCCCTCAGTCACGAAGCACATTCAGTCCCAAAAGTGATGAGAATTGCTTCCCTTTCTCAGATGCACAAAATGCCAACGTGCTGTGAGCTGAGGAATCTTACTCAGTGTTTGTGTTATGTGACTGCAAAAGCAAACAGTGTCACAGCTCCTGTAAGGAACAATGTACTGACAACCTGGCTTTGGAGCTCTGCTTTGCCCTTCAAGATGCACTCCAGACACCACTACAGGACAGTCTGACATACTGAGTAAAGCCTATTCTGTCCTCTGGTTGGGGTGGTTTTTCCAAATATCAACAGCCCTAATACACCTCAGCTGTCACTGCAGTGAGTAAGATGAATGGGTCACTGCAGTGACAGCTAGGCTGTCCAACAGCTTCCCAAAGCCGCACAGCTGGATGTTCCCAATCCTGCTCTGCAGTCCCCTGCCTATGCCCCCTGGGTTTGAACAGGGTCTTCCAGAAGCTGAAGCTATCCAACTTTCCTCCTCCACCAAAGGTCATTGCCCTACAAGTCTCACAATCTGAGCATTATCTTGAGCAAGTGGGCTGAAATAGCTGAAGCTGGAGGTTTCAACCCACCTCATAAATCAAAGGAGCCATTCAGACAGCAAAGCCAAGCAAACAGTGTCCAAATCAACACTGTAAAGCGTACCTACAACTTCCATTTCAATACCAGCACACACCATTTGAAAAGGAGAATCAAGGAGAGAGCTCCTGCCTTACCCTGGCCATTCCCTAAGAAAGCTGCTTTAGCACGTGCTGCTCTCAAGTCACTGTCTGGACACTGTTGTCATCACTGCACAGAAGTTTTAGGTTATAAAACAAGGATCCACAACAGCTCTTTGCCTTGGATGAACACTGTGATGGGCACAAACTGTTTGTCTGAACAGATGTTAACAGGCAGCGCTGCTATACAGAATATCCCTGCTTCGAGTCAGACTGACAACAGACTCCTCTGGAGACACACACTGCATTAACAGGTGTATGGAAATAACAGCCCCTCTCCAGTCTCCTGACACTTCACATACACATCAAAGCACTCTGCAGTCAAAGTAGCTTCAAGAGCATCATGAAGTTAATATTTAATAAGGGACAGATGACAGCTTTTTCAGACTATTCTAGAAGACTAGAAGAGACCCAGCAAAGACATCATCATCATCAGTGCTGGAAGAGAGTGTGACACAGAGAGGGGAAGGGAAACAGTGGAAGAGTCACCACAGAACTGTTAGTTCAGTGCAGAGCCCTGCAGCACTAAGCACAACCCACTGCATGAAGACAAATCTGCTTCAATTAAGTCACTATTAATGATTTTCATTTCTTTGTCTAAGCTTTTAAAAAAATATTCCTGGTTAAGAATTTCACCTTCAGAAAAACTTGCACCTGTATTTAATGTGATTTGCTGATCCAGAGTAATCAACCACTTCCAATTCCATCACCTACCATCCTGGGACACGTTGCCTTTTGCTGTGCTGGTGAGCAAGAAAAACAACAACAATACAATCACTGCACAGCCTGACTCTTCCTGATAGGCCAAGGACTGAATTCAGCAGACTTGAGCAATCCCTGCACCCCTAAGTCATAACATGAGCACCTGCAAAATGCTGTTCATCAACTGGAACATGGATCTTGGAACAGGACATCCTCATACTTCACAATGCGTAACTCCAGTGATCAGCCTTACCCCACCATCGAGCATACTGCAATGACACCAGCATGAATGAAAGGATTTGCATATGCAACACAAATGGCAGCTGCTGTGAAAACAAGCCATTATGACAAAAAAAAAAAGGGCAGGCAAACAAATGCAGGCTTTCAGATCCACGGAGATACTGAGTGAAAGTATGAGAGTGGTGTAACATCACTGCTGTAGAGCTACTGGCCGGCAGCTAAATACAACCACCTCCTGGTTACCACCTCCTGCATCCCTTCCTATTGTCTTCATTCCAAAGTCAATGCCTGTCGCTAATCTGTCAGGACATCTTTCACAACACTGAGATGTGTGATGCAACACAGCTATTTTTGATTTTTCTCAGAAGCCTCACTTGCTCCCCTTGAGAAGGTTGCTCACCAGCAGCTCCTGAGGACAATCACAATTCACCCTTTGTGGAAGAGGTTTAGCCTTAAATATGCTCTAACAGACTCAGAGGTACAGCTACTAGGGTTCCTGCAGCCCACTGCCCCTTTCTAATACATGTCTACTCACATCTGGGATGGAGGTAGGGAGCCCATGGGGGAAGACTCTTCCTTTCCTTAGGGAGCTAGTCACTCTGTTCTAGGGGAGAAAGGAAAACCACAGAGCTGTGGAACAGCACTTGAAGCTCCTCCAAAACTGCAACAAAAATCAAAAAGTAGCTAGGCAGGCCTTGGAAAACCTGGAGAAAACATCTGAGACTTGGGCAGTCAAGTCATCTTTCCTGCAACACAAGACAACCCTGCAAAGATGGGGTGGGTGCATTTTGTGCAAGTTTTGTTATTTGAAGACAAAAACTATAAAGATGAAGCTACCAGTAGTACTGCAGCTTTCTACCCTTTCATCAGTGCTGGCAGAATACTGCAATAAAATTGCAAGGACAATTATCTGGAGACAGAACAAAAATCACACTGGTCAGTCTATCCTTTACCATGTACTTCTTTTCATTCCCAAGTTTTGTTATACTTGTAGACCCAACTGTAGGTGAAACTGAAAAGGTTTTATAAAGCACTGGAGAAATGCAACATTCTCCAACACTGTCCCTAGTACAGGAACCTGGACTTCTTCTCAACCCCTACTGCCAGCACTGTCCACCAAATTTGAAATTACAAGCTAGGAAAAGTGCAAGAGTCCACCACATACTTTGTTTCTTATGACCCTCCACAGAATCAGAAACATACAGCTGGAAGTGTCAAAAGACTGAACTGATCCAAGATTTATATTTAGAAAAAAAACCTGAAAATATTAAGTACTTGAGTCCAAAGAATCAGTTTATACTAAACCCATCAAAATTAGTTTCAAATCTCTGTCTTGTAAAAGATACCTACAATAAATTTAAAATTTCAGTGTTAAATTAGAATGTGTTTTTAAAACATTGTCTCTATCAGGCCTTCTGGGGCTTAAGGATGGGACAGATTTCCCTGTTTTGAACCTCAGGGCATAACTTCTGTGTTTTCAGCCTTTACTTCCCAGCAATATGTTCTGATGCAGGAAGGGTCCTTCAATTTTCTACCTTTCAAAAAGCAAATTCTTCCAGCCACAACCACAGATCACAAGACTTACACCAAATGAATAATGCTGTTTGTTTTCCAAATAAATAAGAAATCAAGTGAATAGTTAAGCCTTTTCCAGATGCCCCCACTCAACAAGTCCTCACAGCCATGACATGCTCCATGTTTAAGAATTCATATCAAGCAAGCAGTGCAGATTACAAGAGTCAAATAAGAACAAAATTCATCTATAGGGTATTTTCATAGTTAAGAAACACTACCAGTGTGACACACAACTACAGAGTACTAACAGCAGTTACAGACTACAGGTAAAGGATGAGACTAGCTAACTTTGCACCAAGGTGTCAAAATCCTACAACAAGGCACAGACTTGGTATTTTGTAGGGACTTTGACTCTGTGTCTCTTAAGCTTTATTCGTTCCCATATAAGTGCATAAAGCTTAAAAAGATTACTTTAAATAATTTGCATTTATACAGCAGAGATGGTAAAAAATAACCTGTCCCAACTGACATTAAGATTTAAAATACAGAAACGTAATCCCCGGTATTTTGTTCACAGCTTTAATTTAAAGCATACCTTACTTATAATTTTAATAAAGTAAAAAGGGATGAAGCAAAGTGTTAATGACATCTGTGTAAGAGCTAACATCCAGATCATTCAGGCCAAGGGGCAAATTATCCACTCTGACTTGCTAAAGCAAACTGAGGGTTTCTCAAAAGTACCATTTGAATTTTGGTTCTAAGCAGTAAAATAATCCCAAGGAAAATATCCTGACAGCTACTGATTCATAATTATTACCACATATATATTCCAAAGAAACCCTGTTCTGCTGATGGCTTCATTCAAACTTACAGAGTATCACATAGGCTTAACATCCTACAGCAGAAGTTCAAAACACTAAAAACGTGTGCTACCACTGCATTTCAGAAGTCATTAAAATACAAGGAACTCTAGGGTTACAGTCATGAAACCAGTTTTATTAGTCACACCATTAAAGTAAACCAATATGATCAAGGCACCCAGCCTAGCACTGCAGTTGTTCAAGTACTTTATGACCACTGCTAGCTCAGAAAGAGCTGGCTGGATTGTAACAAATACCAGGTAACTCACCTCTGAAGTGACTTTTTGCTCTTAGCAGCATTTTTAGTATTAGAGTCTTTTACTCACCTTCTCTGCTAGCTATTCACAAAGGCACTAATATCAACAAAAAAAAACTGCTGAAATAAAAAAGACACTTGAGAAGTCAAATACTCAGTATCTGCAGCAAGCTGATTGTGTACCAGTCTTGTTATCAAGCAGCTGGAAAGGAGTAATTTAAAAAATTATCATGTTATCGTGGCCACAGCATGTCTACCTTCTAAGGCAGTCATTTAATCCTGACTGGTATTGCTGGCTTTCTGTTCACCTGGGTATGCTGATCCAATGAGACACGTGAGACTTGGGAATACTCGTGCACATTTTCATACAGGTATGACATAAATAATTTAAAGTGCCCCGACTATGTTAGGGGAAGCTGATGTCCAACAATATAATACAATACAAGGAGATGCATTTTAGGCAGATTCATGAGGTTTTCCTTCATTTAGTGTTAAGAGGCAATTCAGCTGTTTATGTACACAGTGATTTCCATGCTGAAATATTGCAACCATTGGTTTAAAAGAGTAATAAGACTTAAGAGTTAATTACTGAGCTTTAATGTTAATACATAAATGCCCACATAAGTAGTGTGTATAACGCCAATGACTTTTGCTAAGTTATGCAGGTACAGAAAAGCAGCTTGTCTGTTATTTACTTACTGTTCTCTATGGTTGGATCATATGAATCAACAAACTGTCCTTCCACAAACTGAATCGTCAGTGAAGATTTTCCTGTAAAGAAAGGAAAAGGGAAATATGGATTGAAACAAGTCTTCAGGCTGTTATCACTTTACACTTACTAGTAGATACACTAATGTTTTATCTAATAGCCATCTAGCCAATATGAGCATTGTATGGTTCATTTAAACTATCTATACATGACAACTGACCTAGTTTTAAATTAAGTGTCTATTCCTGGTAACTGGGTCTCCTGAACATATAAAAAGCACTGCAAGAGCTACTTGGTATGTGTTCTGCTTTGTTTTAACAGGGCATAATTTAAATGACTCCTCCAGTTTAAAACAAATCTAAAAGCAGCAGTGTACAATCCTCACAGAACTAAATTTAACAAACTGCTATACTTGGAAGGTTTTTCTGTCAAGAAGCAAGTAAAAAATCATTTTCAGTCACTGCACAGAAAACTTGGATAGAATTAGCCAAATTTGGTTTGACTCGGAGATTGGACATATTTCCCATGACAAGAGGATGATCTCAAAATTCTTGAGACCAATATATTCTCCTATTAATCCTCCTACTGCCACACCACAACAGACCAGTGGATGCTGTATTTTAAGCGGTGACTGAGGGGGCATAATTGGATTTTTTTCCTTTGGAAGCGATTTAACTGCTGCTTTGGCAGACAACTTGATGTTCCCCGTTTCAGTCAGAGTAATGCAGAACACTGAACTTAGCAGCAGACTGAAAAAAACGAAAACTCATTTAGTCTTGAAAGATTTTACAAGACGGTGAAAGCAAATCGCACACATTGACCATAAAAAGCACCTTTAAAGCTCTGCAACTGAAGACTTTTCAAAGCGTTACTGAAGCCTTAACACAATTTCCATTACAGCACATCTTCCACACTTGGGAATCCACTAGATCCTATTACATTATGTTTACTGGCCAAATACGCTCTTATGAAGATTGCCAAGTGCGTTAGCTGCTTTTGGACATGAGCATATTCTTCACGCTCCTTTATACTCTTTTCATCAGCAAGAAGCACAAACAAAATATGACCTCGAATTCAAATTTTGACTCAAGACCATCCGACTCAGTGGAAACCTCTCAGTGACCTCTTAAGTAACCAATGTTATGGCGGAACTAAATAGTAAAATTGTTTTCAGGAATAAATTGCTTTGGACAAAGACTGCCCACTTGCAGTGCTCAAACCACACTGTTTCCCTTTGCTGTGGAAAAAGTCCTTTCCTAAGCATTCTTCCAGGAGATGCTAGAACAGTTTCCTATTTCACTTTCTTCCCTGCTCACCCCTTTGCTGTCTATTATCAATCATGCAAATTTATTCAAGAAACAACGCTAAAAAAAATTCCAGACGAACCCCAGAAAGACCAACAGCCACCAAGATTTTAACGAGTTGCTTTTTCTCAAATCAAGTTGTTAGAAACCATTTTCTGCTCTTATCTAACAGCACAACTGGAGGTGTCACGCTCAGTGTGCATGAGCTGACAAAGGACATTGCACTTTAAACTGTTGCCCCAGCAAGGGACACCAACACAGACACCCACACACACTCATCCTAATAAGGACAGACTAAGGACTGAAACTGCATCCCAGGCACTTTCTGAAACTGTGCATTTTGGACACCACTTAGACAGCGAGTGAACTTTCAAGCTATTTCTTTTTCAGCTTATGAAGTTGCTACCCAGAGCTCATGCTTCAAGATTCTTTGCCAACACCAGCACATTGAGCACTCCGTTTTAAAACAAATTTAACTGTTTCTATATTAGGCTGTTGAATCTTCAAGATAAGAAGAGCTAAGTGTAGCACAGATTATCACTGAACATTTTTCCTCCCAAGAAGGATCCTAAACTCACCGAAAGACTTGACTGCTACTGTCTGTCTGTGCTAAGCCTGGAAACTGAATACCAGAAAGGAGTCGGAGCCAACAGAAAACGCTGCATTTAACACCCAGCTGTATTAATTACTGCTTTCCTCCTAACAGTGAAAGAGGAGGAAACAAACAGAGACAAAACCAGTGTTCCAACACTCTTCTAAATTCCTCCAAGCTTTGTGACGAGCCTTTCAGCAGCGATGTGCTCGTGATCGCAGAGGGTGCCTGCTTTCCTCGCTGAGCCACAGGGAAGCTCTCCTGCCTTGGATTCAGCACCTACCCCCTCGGGATAAGCTCATGTAACAGCACCCCACTAAACCAAGGCTTCCAAAGTGGACAGGAGAAACCTAAAACCCGAGTCATTAACACCTCACTGCCGTGTCTCACCCATGACCAAGCCACGCTGGGAACCATGTAAACAACAGCTCGGCTTGAACTTTGTCCCGCAGGTTTTAATCCAGGCCTTTGACCTGTGCTCGTGGGCAGAGCAGAGAATCAAGCTGACAATTTAGCTCCTATCTGCTCTTTCTCCAGAGAGATCAGGCAAGGTTTTCAGAGAGGATTGCAACACAAGCATTACGTCCATGAGGCAGGGGCCTGGGAGCTGCACACAAACTGCGTTTGCCGATGTGCTGGCTCCACCTCGGAGCACGGCAGGGAGGAGGATTTGGGAAGACACCCCTGTCCAGATGTGCAGACACCGCCAGCACACTTGAGGCTTTACAGGACGAGTCTGACACCAGCAGTGAAGACTTGATTAGCTGATTACTCAAGGGTGCACAACTCAAAAAGGCTCAGCTCTACTGTGCCCTCATTTGGAACACAGCCACACATATTTTAGTTTGTTAAGGTTTTCCTTGCAGCATCCTCCACACCAGTACATTTAACATATCCACTGCACTCAAGTTTTAGGAAAACAAACATCCACTGAGACCAAAAGGAGTGCCACAAGCAGAAGGAAGGCTGGAAGGTGGATGCAGATCCTTGCTTCGGTAACTCCAAGCATCACATACTCCGTGGCACAGGAGTTATAAGCAAAACCCTCCAAGTTTACTGACTCTCCCTCTCCCTGGAGGAACAGGACAGAAGGGAAGGGCTGCACGGAATGCATTTTACGAGTGTTTAGAATACAAGTCCCAGGTGGCTTAAAGCTCAGCTCAAGTTGTCCAGAAGTACCCAAAGCGTATTTGCACACACAATTCATTGTTTATAGTATTATGTGAGAGTGGTAAGGAAAAGAGTCTTCCACTGTCAAAACAGAAAAGGAGCACGTTTTCAAACAGAAAACTAGTTCAAAAAGTAAAGCTGTCATGTTTCTGTTCATACACCAGACCACTTGCACCACAAAGCAGAACGTCCCATAAACACTCTGTGCAATCACAGCACATCAGTTTCAAATGCCATTGCAACTGTCAAGGCAAAACCATTGCCAAATTGAGTTTTACTCATCCTTTTACTACTTGGACAAGAGCTGTGGTATGTAATCTAGCCTTAAGATTCAAGCTTTACAACGCTAGGCAGTTTACCAAGGAGATGAGTAACCGAGCATGGGTGGGCTCAGGAACAGCTGCCTCCCCGAGGAGGTTGTGCCCCCATTTTGCTGCACCACCACCTGCCTGCCGTCCCCAGCCCACATCCCTATTCTCCTTGCAGTAAGCAGAGGAAAAGCCCAGACTAAACTCTCACTGGCAGCCAACTTCCCCCCAAACCCAGGAGACCAAAATGATGCAACCAGCCCGCGAGCGAGTCCAACAACAGCTCCACAAGCACAGCATTGTGCAAGCTCAGATGTGCAGCTGCCCTCGGACGTGGCATCACACGCTGACGGCCACTGGCAGCACAGCCCAGTTTATCTCCACAGGAAGAATTTCTCAATACCCAAACCCTTGGCACAGGCCATCAGTAAACAGTTTGTTGGGGTCAAGAACAACAGCTAGTGAAGAGCTGCAATTCTCTGCTCTGTTGGTGTTGTGGATGCATAGTTTCTTTAATCCACCTTTTTCTATTAAAATGTCCTCTTATGTAGTTTGCATAATCATTAAGCACTTAAGAGCTGGCAGCATCTAATCCACTCCTACCACAAGCCGGCACCATTTAATCCACTCCTACCACAAGCCTTGCCTAAGTCAGCCTCTACACTGACTTAGTAACTCGACTTACCCAGTTAGTCTCCTAGGTCTATTCAGTCTTACCTACAGAACAAACTATTCTTTGCCACAAAAGCATTCAACAAAATGAAATGTTGTCACTCACATCAAATTAGAGTTACGTCTGTCTGCACACTCAACTTGCAATATCTCACACACAGCTACACTCAACTTACTACACTGCAGAGATGAAGTTTTCATACCAAAAGATACACTTAAGTTGAATATTAGGATCTTTATTTTCTTTAATTCAAAACAGCAAGACAAACAAAATGGAGACACCGGCACTCCCACAGTGCAGATTATTCATCCTCAGAGCACAGAACGGGACTGAACAACTTCTTGGAGCTGATGGAGGTTAACTGGGTAGCAAAGAGAATTATAGCATCCCTCTTCAACAAAGATCTTCTCACAAGATAGCAGATGATCTCAGAACCCATCGTTCATCTCAGGCCGCATCCTTAGCAACTTTCTATGGTTAATTAAGATTTCCTCCCCCCAGGTGCTAATTATGGCTATGTAGTTGCTGTTTTGCTGATCATTGCTATGTAGTTTGGTGAATTAGTCTAATGAATATAAAAATTATACATCTGGGTCAATAAAGAATTCTGTTTCTAAACCTCTGGAGACAGCAACACAATGAGTAGTTTGTGTTTTACTCAGATGCAACATATAGCTAAGTAGAGACTTTTAATCACGAGGAATTATCACATACAAACATAATTACTCTGAGCTGCAGTTTTATCCATTTCTGTATTGATTTCCCTGCAATATCAACATTATGGTACCAGGACTAAAAAATTATTTGCTGATGCTTACAGGCAATGCTGACACACAGAACTCAATTCCTGCACTTGCTCATATGACACTCATGCTTGATTTGCAATAGAGTGGTGGCACTCTCTCAACGTGCTGAGCTTTCTGGAGGACTGACTAGAAGTTATTATCCTGTACCAGTGAAAGTCTAGGACCTCAGTGAGACATCTTTTGGTAACCTTATGAGGGACCTCAAACACATGCCCTTCATGACAAACCAAACAGCAGATCAGCATTTCAGGACAACACAAGCTCCTTTTCAACTTCTGTGGCACTCTGCCCTATTGCTACAACTGTTCCCTGCCTTCTCCTGATCTACTGTTATATTAGGGTATAAACATGGAAATAAATATGACAGTCTAAGGCAAGGTTTTGTAGCAAGAAGTATTTCTGCTGTAAAAGAGGAGTTTCACATCATGGTTGGTCTGTAACACCAAGAGCACGAGCCTGCAGGGACATACTTGTTTCCCTTCCTTTTGCACTGCACAATCTTCTTGAGGTTTATCAAAGGTATTCCTCTGCAAGCCAGGAGAAATCTGAGAGCAGTCATTTAGAAACAGAGCCAGATGGCTTCCTTTATTTTCTTCAGATTTCAAAGCAGTCGGTCAAACTCACAAGCACATTTGCAGGCCCTTGCTAGGGTTGGCAGCAATGAGCCTTCAAAACACAAGCCAAGAGTCCTCAAAAATGCTATCTAGATCATGCTTTCTGTAAGGAAAGCAAGAAGAGAGCACGTGCTTTATTCCCTGATATTTAACAGCAGGCTCACTCCATCCTACAGCAGTGCTGTGCTCATCCCTCAGCGTTCACTTAAACTTAGTTGCAACATTATTAGGTGTCTGAGCAATACATGGAGAAAGATTCCATTGCTTTCCTGCAACAGCTCAGTTGCCACTTCCAGGCAGTCTATTTTGCTTTCATTTAAGTCAGTAACCTCAGCAAAGGATTGTCAGAAGAAATGTTTTAGTTATTTTACCACAGTCCCATTATTTCTGCTTCTTGCCCTTGCTGGCATTAAAACAGTGGGCCGTGCTTTTCCTGCTCTTTTCCTTCAAACAAGATAAGCCAATTTTAATTCCATATGTTTACTATGGGTTGTCAAAGCCAGAAAAGCTGTTACAAAGCTTAAAAAGAAAAAAAAATCTAGAAAACTTGCACAGCACACATCTCACCTGGCCGTGGAATACATGCACACATGGCTACATCCGAGATGCTTTAAACAGGTCAGGGGAGCTGCATTGTGGTGCTTCTTAACTACAAAGGAAATTCAGACATTCATACCCCAGACAGTCAACCTATATTTTCTCAGATAAATACCAGCCTCTGTGTTCCCTTCAGGCTTCCTGCAGAAATGTGCATCCCTGCAGCACCTTCCCATCTCCTTCCCCACAGCACCAGGCCTAAAATATTCAGGTGCCAGCAGAAATTCAATGGCATTAGTAGGCAGGTGGGGAGTAACTGCACCGTGCATCACCTGTATTCTTTTATTATTATTATTTACCTTTCCTTCTCTGTCCTATTAAACTGTCTTCACCTAAACTCAGGCATTTCACCTTTTCTCCCCTGATTCTGTTCCCCAACCCACGCAGGGGAGCGAGTGAATGGCTGTGTGGTGTTTAGCTGCTCACTGGGTTAAACCTCAACAACTTCTAGAGGGAAGCTTATTAAGCTAAAGATTAGATGCTGCTGTTTCAGTTTATGACACACTTCTAGTGAAAGAGCCTGAACTTTGCACTGATTTTCCCTCCAAAGCGGCAAAATTCAACTTGTACCTCTGGGCAGAAGCCAAGTCCTTTCTCTCTATACACACTTCAAGCAGCTCATTAGGTATTTGAACAAACCTGACCTTTCCTTGGATCATCGGGTATGCACAACATGCAATGTCTCTGAAAGACACTTTTGGGAACTGCCATTGCTTCATGACTAAATCAGTTTTAAATGCTATGTCTTTAGAAATAAAAACGTGTCTCTCTTGCTTTAATGCATTACATGCACTCCCCTTTTCCATCTTCAAGGTTTTCGTTTCCACACAAGGCAAGGAACTCTCAACTTCCAGTCAGTTTTTTCTTGCTGCCAAAGATCGCTGGGATGCACAACTTAAGTCACCTTTCTGCAAGCCAGAAGTATCAGGACTAGCGGGTTTTAGCACTTATTCAAGAAGGGGATCTTTCCCGTTGCAGTCACCAGTATCAGCTCTCCATGCAGCAGACACTGCCTGTTAGACTTCCCATTTCCATTAGAAAACAGGATAAACTCTCTCATCTGCAATTCTCACTTGCATTTTCAGACCAGAAGGAGAGCCCTTACTATGATGAAAGACCTTATTCTTTCAATGGACCAGCACTGATCCACTGCAATGCAGGTCCTCCCTAAGAATTTTCCCTGAGAAGGACCTTTATGAGAACTGGAGCCATAGGATTCATTGTTGCCAACACTGTGACCACCATAACTCATCGCTTACAACCACCACCAAGCAGAGTGTTAAGTCTCTGACAATGTCAGTAAAACTTTGCTAGCATCATTTAAAAACAGAAGTCTGGGAGTGTGATCCTGAGCATATTGTGACGCTGAGTAACCCAGAGCAGCTGAAATGGGTGAGGAATAGACCATCCCAGCAGTACTACTGAACTGCATACGACCACAGGGCCTCAGGATCTTCTTGGAACTGCAAGAACAATAGCAAGAAATGTATTCCTCTCATCCTTGCTGTAGGATGACAGAAGGCAAGTGGCCTGACAAAATCCTGACAAGACAGTAATGGTAACATTCCCTCTCTTGATAACATCATCCAAGCAAATAATGTGATATATGTGCAGCAACTATTATAGCTAAGTAGTTTCAGCCTTTGAGGGGAAATCCACAGAGCCCTCCATCAACCTGTAGCAAAAGCTGGAAGACACTACTGATTTGTTCCACCAAGGGCATGCTGCTTTTGCAATGTATTATACAAATATATAAATCAAACTGCATAATAATCACTAGAAGATCCTGACAACAGAAGGCAGCTCCACCCTGCAGCAGTGTGTGTGACTAGGAGGTGGTCAGTCAATGTAACAGGCTCTTTGTGTCACCACTGATCACCCAAAGTCTAAGGAACCCGATGTCAACAAATGCCAGCAATACACGTGGCACCCAAAAACTGACACTCATGGGAAGCGTGTGGCTGCCAGCATCCAGCATCAGCACACAGACAATACACCTGCTAGGACCTGCACTGGTGGAAGTCCCCAAAGCTGCACCAGGCATCAGGTACTGCAGAACCAACCCTGACAACACCACCCCTCAGCACGGCACAGGGAAGGCAGTCCTCAGGGATACTGACACAAGTTCATACCGACTCCCTCTTCCACCACTGGAGCAGGACATGGTCACCTCCAGCTCTGTCAACAAATGCACTGGCAGACATTGGGGCAATCTTGATTAATGATCACACAGTTGAGCCTTGACCACTTCTCCTGCTAGGCCAGTGCTGCTGTGGATCTATATATAACAAAGCCAACATAAAAACCAAAGTGTCTGAGCTGTTCCTTCCCCTACAAAACCTTTCTCCTCACCACCAGGTTCAGATGAATTTTTGTTGTTACTGTTATTGCTTCTGTTTCAACTCTAGATCCTCTCTGAAGTAACCATACAAGCAAATTTCCATGTTACTTCTTCTTAACAAGTGAAGCTCGTCCCCTCTATTAATCAGGGTCAAATGAAGCCACAGTCTGTTAAATGCCATCCTCGCACCCTTGCCCTTTATTCAGCTGGAGTTAGTCATTAACCCCTCCCCACTAAATCCGGCTGCAAGACTTCTACATTTACACACTACACACTTACCTGATCAGCCTAAGAGAAGCCTCTGAATACTGAGGACAACCTATTAACAGTAAGGAAGGGTCAAAGTAGTAACATACCAAAATCACGGCATGACAGATAAGGGTAAAAACAGCACAGAAGAAAAAGGACTCTGAGGTAAGAACACAAAAAGAATCATTAGAGCCCCCAACCTTGGGAAAAGTTAAGGGAATTTAAGCCAAAAATCTGTCAGATATGACATGATATAGTTGATTTTGCCACAGGGCAGAGAAGGCAGAGTAAGTAACCCCTGTTTGCTGTATCATACTATCAAGTTCTTGCCTATCATGACAGCTGGCTTTCCTACCTTCCTAGCCAGCACATATCCATCTGGTAGCTCACAAGGTGCTTCAAATTAAGAGGTTTTGGTACGAAACTTCTCACTTAAAGAAGGCTATTCTCACTTTTTATACTACGTAGTGCGAAAAGGTCACAATACAGAACTCTGACCTTTGCAGGGAAGAACAAAACAAAGAAAACCACAGAACAAAATGAAAAACCCCACTACCACATCTCACTCCCACCTTCCCCCAACTACCTGAAAGTATTTCAGGGGGATAACTGAGGATGACACCTGCAACCTGACATTGAACTCTTTTTCCATTTAGACTGTCTTTCACAGGTATCTTCCAGCCAGTCCAGCTCCAGCATCTGTGGGAGCACTTGCCAAGAGAAGCTGGATTATTCCCTTCCCAGCACCCCACCAGCACATCCCTGCAGTCTGAACCACGACTTGAGTATCAAACTACAGTTTAAGGCAACCTCATTTCAGGTGAGCCTTCAGGAGACAGAGAACCACACTGTATTTAACTGCTGTACAGGTGTCCGCACAGCCACCCAACAGTTCTGCAGGTTTCACTTTATCTCTTCCTCTATCCTCCCACCACACTTGGGGATAGAAGTGTGCAGCTGAGGAAGGACAAGCAGAAAAATGGTTCAGGTGCTGTAAAACTTCTTGATACACTCTGTATTTTGAAGCATTCTGACAACTTATTCTTCCCAGCTCTACTGTTCAGAAAACCTTGAATTACCTTACATTTGAACCACTTTCACACTTCAGTTTAGCAACCACAGAAGGTTTATCAAGAACCCTGACAACGTTTTTCTCAAAACATGACAAAGTTAAACCAGCACAACTGACACCTTCCTTTAGCATTTATTCACCAAACGAAGCAAACACCTATCAGAAACAGCCATTTCCAAGAAAGCAGTGCAGAAGAAGGTACTTTAGCAAACTAAGAAACACAGGACTTGTTTATATGCACATTTCAAAGCCACAACTTCCAGCTCTAATTAAAAAAATGCTTATTTTTAAACAGACTTCAAACACCAAAAATTTGTTATTGATGGAATAACAAGCCTTAAAGCAAAATACACTTTACTGCATTAATGTCAAGTGCTTGATTGTTTTGACAGTTTGTGGGACAGATTTAATAGAGTTTTCCTACATATTATGCATCCCAGCTATTTTGCATACAGCACAAGTACCTTTAAAGGAGGTCATACATATTGAATGAAGTTTTGGCAATACAATCTGACAAGTTGTTGAAGCTAGACAGATGTATCCCACTAGCTCCGGAGACAATGTTGTCAAGAGACACTTTCATATCCTAATTTTGTATTATACTTGCACATGTTCACACCCACACACTGAAGACCACTTATATATTCCCTCTTTTCCCCAAATTAAAATTAATTTAACTCAATACTCCGCAGAATACAAATAACCAGCTAAGATTTGGTATGCATGCTGTTCTGGTTCCTGTAATCCAAAATGCCCAAGACCATTGACAACCATCCCAGAAATACTGACTCCTCAATCTTTAAGGACTTCAGTGTAATATTAAAAAAGTGTTGAAGGAAAGATTTGCTGTTTAAAGCATAATCCATCAGGGAACTGTGATTTCTTCTGTTGATATCTATTTAATATAGAGGGACCACAACTTCTCTGAACTAGCCTTCTGTGTCACATATTAGGGTCTTTCATTCCTTAAAAGGCCTTCAGAAATCATTCACTTAGTCTTACGCCTCATAACCTTATACACAAACTCGTGATGATTTCATCCCAGTCAAACTGCTGCACATTTCCTCCTTGTGTTCTGCTCCCAAGTTCTCTAATTCATGTAAGAAGTCCCATAAGAAATTCCAAATGGACTTCCCTTTTGCAGGAGCCCCCAAGTCTCAAGCTACTCTTTGGCTGTCGTATCTTCATCTTGACTGGCATGCTGTGTTTGATAATCCAAAATCTGCACTTTTTCACCATTGTCTCATCCTTTACGTAGCTATATTTAAAATGTACATGTCCAGCAATCAAAATGCATATGATGAACTGAGGAAGAACCGAAGCATCGGAACAGTTAATCAGCTGTGAGTCATCTCTGTGCTGCAACCGTGTTGATAAACACAACTAAAGGAGGGGCCAACCAGGCTGAGGAGCTGATGTATTTGCAGGGAACGTATTTTGTAGGGTATCCCACCAAGCACTGAAGACCACAATGAAAAGCAACAGAGCCTTTAGATTTGTTTCCACTGGTTTTCCAAGTAGGAAGGCATTCGGTGACTCTGAATGCTCTGCACCTCATTGTACAGGTTGTAGAAAGGTGAGGGTCAGTCTCTCCTCCCAAAAAACAGGCAAAAGAGAAAACAGCCCTATGTTGTGCCAGGGGAGGTTTAGATTGGATATTAGGGAAAATTTCTTCATGGAAGGGGTTGTCAAGCATTGGCACAGCTTGCCCAGGGAAGCAGGTGAGTCACCATCCTCAGAGGTATTTAAAATCTGTACAGATGAGGCACTGAGGCACATGGGTTAGTGGTGGGCTTGGCAGTGCTGAGTTCATGTTTGGACTTGATCTCAGAGGTCTTTTCCAACCTAAATGATTCTATGACCATAATGTGGAGCTTTGGCTTTGATCCAACGCAATATCTTTATTGCCAAGTGTTTCCAGAAAATTCAAGATCAGATCACTCGAGGCATCATCTGAAGACTTTCAGAACAATGTCTAGAATTATCCCAGGTCAGACATTTAACTTTTCCTCGATTCCACATGGAACGATTAGGTTTGACTACAGAAGGTTATTTAAACAAGGACCTTGAAAAACCTGATTTCTTCACAGCTCCCTAATGCACACTTCAGCACCTGCACAAGGCCATCTTTTTCCATCAAGAGAATGACTCCAGTTCAGAAGGCCTGTTGTAGAAAGTTTACAAAAAAGCTTATCTGGGTGGCACAGGGAAACACTCCCACAGATATGTTTTCATAACATGTCTGACAGAAGAAAACTCTGCATGGCCACAAAGAGCCTGCTCCACCCCGCCCCAGACAGCCTGTGCTCCTGACCCCATTCCCTCTGTCAGGGCTGCACTTACAGAGCCAACCAGCTGAAGGATACGAAAAACTCCCCTTCTGGCTCCTTCACTTTTCAAAGAAATCAACTCCCTGAGCTGGTGGCCAGCCTTCCACCATGCCAGTGCCAGCACCTGGGTGGGGGCAGGGAAGTCTGATAGCCATTGTGCAGGATTAGCTCGACCTGGGCCAGGGGATGCCCCACCCTGCACAGTTCATTTGCATCTGTCATCATTACACGGCAACTAAACAAGAAAGCCTATTTCAGCACTTTGTTCAAAAACCGACTCAGTTTACTTTCTTGTTAAAAGTTCATTACAATTAACTTTTCGCCCCAAAAACCCCAATTCAGCATCCACTGTACTTCGTATTTCTCAAAAAGAAATACAACCTGTAATGGTCCATATCCGTATGGTTTTGGTCAACTTAATAATCTGAAATCTTGTCAAAAGGTCTGCTAGGCAACATATAACATGGATTTTTTCCACTTTCTTCTCTTTTCCTCCCATCCCATAAACCCTCATTAACAGGAGAGCTGCCACCAGTGTGCAAGAACCATATTGGAACACAAATGTCCTGACTAGGAGTGAAAGAGAGAAATTTTAAGCAACAACCACTACCCAAACTCAGAAAGCATGTTTTTGTTTCTCATGCTTCCAAATTCACAACAAATCTGCCGTTCGCTTCAAATATAGACCTTTGAAAACAAAAGGGAACCTCTCAAATCCTAAAGGAGACAAATTCACGGCTGACAAGGGCTGCTTCGTGTTTTTACGCACCGTGCTTCATGTCTGCAGCTTCTGATCTGGGATAATTTGAGATGACACCAACCAATTTTGACTCATGCAGGATTCGCAGAGCTCGAGTGCATTATGAACATCCCACAGAGAAGCTGTTTCGATTCTGGATTGAATACACAATTAAGTTGAGCAGTTCTTAAAATACGCCCTTGAATGTCACCTTCAGGAGAGCTACAGGAAGTTAATCATAATGGGCATTTATCACTTTTTAGCCTGCTCTTCTAATCCCCAGTGCGTGGTCATGCTGAGTTTCCGCAGCAGTGCGTCTGCAGAGGAGGCTGGCTGAGCCAGAACCTCCACTCAAGGCAGTGTAGTATATCTAAATGAAGAGCTTCAACTTTATATAGCTTATAAATTACAGGATCTACATTTCATTTGGTTTTTCCTGTCGACGTTAACTCCAAGTTGAGTAATCAAATACCCAAACGCCCAAATATACAAGCAAAACGTGCAATTGTTGCCATTAAGAGCTCAGAGTGGGCAATTTAAGAGTTAATCCTGGAGCAGTGTCCTCAAATAACCCTACGGTGGCTTGATATTACAGCTGAACATGCTGCCTCTAGTGCTTCCAGCTACTGCTATCAAATGCTCTGTAGCAACTTTCACTGCTGTAGCCACTATGGCAGTCGCTGGCACCGCAATACAATTAAAGCTGGCATTTCCAGCCTCATCCCAGCCCCCTGGGAGCTGCAACCTTTCCTCCTCGCAGCACTGCCGCACCCTGGCACGGCGAACGCGGCCCTAGCGAGGGAAAGGCTGCAGAAACCATCCTGCAGGGAAGGGCTACGGAAACCATCCTGGAAATCATCCTGGCACTCCCTGTCCGTGGGTACCAGCTGGCTCCCGAACCGCTCCATTTCCCTGCGAAACCTCAGCCCTGCCACTGCTGCGGACACAGCCACGTGTGTCAGCCACTTGTGTAAATTACAGCCCACCACAGCGGTGATTTCTCCATTCCCCCTCTCTGTTGACATTTACATGGGCAATTTATCGCCTGCTAAAATTACCACTTCCCCCCCATCCAACTCCAAAGGGATCCCTCCCTCCTCAGGGCGGAACGCTGCTGTGAGAACAGATGCCATCTTTCAGACATGAAAAGCAGAGCCTCAACTCCATTTTACAGTACAACCCCCCTAATATTCTAATATTTCCGAAACCAGTAACTGCGTTTTGTCCCAACAATTATTTTTACTATTTACATCTCCATATTAAATGTACTGCTTTTCCTGCCCTTCTTGCTGTCAGGCAAAGTGGAGGGGGAGAGGCATTTTTTTAGCTTAATACAACCACCTGGAAGCCTTTCCTTTCACATCTAACCTTGACAGATCATTTTGTTCCATCAGTTTTTGGTACCTGTATGCCGCAGTCACGGACCATGACTATGCCTGCCTGCAGCATGGACTGCTCCCCACCTACACACAACAGAAGCTGATTTATTTGGGTGGGGAAGAAAATAAGTAAGTCCCCTATTATAAAGTGGATTTCCCCCTCAGAGCTATAAACTGCCCAGGAGAGGCATAGTCAGATCACCAGTTCAAATGTGCATAATTCAGAAAAAGAATGCCACTTTCTGCAAGTACATCTAATACCAGCAGCACGAGCTGTATGAACAGCAAAAAGGAAATCAGGCTGGGATAGTGAGCTGTGACTGAATCCAACCACCTCCCCGGCTATCTTAAACCCATCAGTTCAATAAAATACAGAGAGTCACAGTAAAAACGTACTTCACAAGATGATCTAAGAAACCTCTTCTTTCATACAGGCAGTTGTGGTCTGAATTTGCATATTTATTCTATACACAGAAAAAGACCGAAACTGAGCACAAAGCATTTCTGACAACTCTAACCTGCTTTTTAGAGTGATTGTTACTCTGAAAAGATTTGGAAAATCTTAGTCTTGCTTGATTTAGTTCCATGCAAATCCATTATTTCCAATTATATCTGGGATATATCAAAGTCAAGTTCCTCTGCTGTGAAATTATCAGATTCTGGGATGAAAACCATCTGATATCTACTCAGAACCTTGCTGAGACAAGCACACTCACATAATGGAATTTAACTTTCTTAGACCAATTTAAGCCTGAGCAAAACCCAACGGAGACATTCTTGTGCGATTTTGTCTAGCATCAAGCCACAACCTGTATGTTATATCCACAGATAATCCGCCTTCCTCACCAAAAAACAAGTCCTGAAGCTCCTGGCAAATACTCTGTCTGCATCTCAGAAAGTATGACAGCCTGGGAATTCACAAGGCCTCCAGTGTGATCTCTCCCATCAGCAAAGAATACGAGTTTCTCATATGAAAGGCTTGATGGTGGTGTTGAAAGATAGAGGGAGTGTATTCAAACAAGCAGACTCCTGAATTTTCTATTCCGAGAACCATTATACCAGAATACCACTCCCAGCCTCTAGTTTACCTGACAACAGCACTGGGACAAGATTAAAATTTAATGTGAGTGGAAGAAACGAGGGCTTAGCACGAAGCCAGTGCAAGAGTCGGACCCTGTTCCGCACATCCCCGTGGAGGATGTGCCCGTCCATCACCCAACACACTCGTAACCTGAGAGAGCGGCAAAGTCGTTGAATCATCAGCTGGAGGGAACAGCTCACTGCCTGAAATATGTCACCAAAACCCGGCTATTTTAACACCTAACTGAAAGAGACACCAGGGAAGAAAGCTCGCCATTTTCTGGTAGCTCCATCTCAAACACTGTCATGACGAGGGGAGCGCCCCAAGCTCAGAGGTCACTTAAAACATTCAGGCCAGACTATAAAACTGTAAACATTTTACAGCTTGCCACGGTTAGCCTCCCTCATTTCAGGGTCAAGGTTAACATTAGTGGCAGAACAATGCAGTTCCGTAATTATAAAAGGAAATTTGGAAAGCATTTCCTTCTGCTACTTCAGAATCTGGAATTATTCCCCACCTTAATGAACATTAGCTCTATACAATGTTGCATTTCCCACAAAAGAAATGCTCTTCCTTTTCTACCACCCAAAACCTTGTCCTAAAACAAGATTAGATCCTCTCTTACCCAGGGTTCAAGTAATATTCTTGCCATCACAACACAAAGCCAGGCAAATACTCAAAAGTTTCCCCAAAGCCAAAGAAAGTCCCCATCCCCTTAGACTTTAGAAGGCATACTTGGGCAAGTAGAGGACCCGGCCTAAATCTCACAGTTTAACTGACTTGCTTTTCTACCAGCTTTGCAAGATGGAAGTAAAACCCCAATGACTCATTTCTACTGCTCGAACTTTTACATAACGATTTGGGAGGGAATTTAATGCTCCCGTATTTAAAAGGAGCAACTTTTCCACTTTAGCATGAGAAATTTTTACCTAAGAGGTAACACAGAGTTGTCAAGGACAATGAAAGGAAAAATCCAGTACACCAGAATTTCCTCCCCCCCTCTTAATTCTATGTTCATACAACCTGTAGGTGTCCACATAAAACTGGTCTTGCTCCACCAAGCCTAATTCTGCACTAGTGTCAGAAAACTTTATCTGAGGAAGTTCAGCAGTAGGCCTTAGTAGTCAGGTAATTTTATGCCCATCCTTTCCATGGGTGTATTACTGCTCACATCACCTGCCAGACTAAAACCACTATACTATTTCTGTTTGTCCTCAACTGATCATGCACCCTCTACTACCATATGATTTTTTGAATGCTGGTTGTCAGTGTCAACAGACGAAGGACCAAAGCCCAACAGTACACTCAGTGCCCATCACAGACTCCCAGAGGACAGAATTCCAGGCGTTCTCCCTTCTCGCTTACACTGCCCACTGCTTGTTGCCACCAGTGCTCAAAGGAAAAAGGAGAAAAGAGAGCGTAACACACGCCACAGTGAACAGACCACAACGAGGGATGCCACAGACCATGCAAACAGATCGATCTACTACTCTCTGTTCTGCTCAAGGACTGGACAAACTCATCATCCTTTTTGCACCAGCCTGCCTCAAAGTCAGGCTGCAGTTATGCACAAAGCCCAAGAAACAGCTCCGCTTATTCAGCCTGGCGTTTTACATCTTTAAAAAAAGCCCTTGGAGTGCACAGCACAAGGCAGATCACTGAGACGGTCACCACCTAGATGTAAAAACGCCTTTCACAGCAGCACAGTTATCTCTCTGTAGCATCTCCCGTTTTATTTCCCAGCCGCACATTATCTTCCACATTGATCTGTGCTTTTAAGTGTGATCGATCAGGGGCTGCACCACGGGGCTTGTCTCCCCTCCTGCTCTAAGAACCCCGGAACATCCCAAACCGCTCTCCATCAAAGGACAGCGAAGGCAGGAAGGGAAAA
>VXBX01002794.1:141508-193961 GCA_013400415.1 Scytalopus superciliaris
CCTGTCCCCGTCCCCCTCCCTATCCCCACCCCTGCCCCCACCCCCATCCCATTCCCGTCCCCGTACCCATCCCCATCCCTATCCCTATCCCATCCCATCCCTGTCCCCATCCCCATGCCTATTCCCGTCCCGTCCTTATCCCCTTACCCATCCCTGTCCCCATTCCCGTCCCCGTGCCCCTCCCCCGGGAATGGGATGCGGCTCCGCATCCCGGTGTGTTTCCATCCCGGATCCCGCTGGGTATCCCAGCGCCGCTGGAGAGCCGGGAATGGCGCACGAGGGGCGGGAGGGGGGGTTGGGAATGGCTGGCTCTGGGATCCCAGCGGTGGGAGTCTCCCCCTATGGAAGGAGGGCCGCTGGTGTCCGCAGCACTCAGGGGGTGCAGAGTTTAAGGAAGGAGGGCACGGAGAACAGCAAAGTTATCTATCCCTCCCCTCCATTTTTGGCTAATACTCGCCCTTTCCACGTTTTCTTGGAAAACAAACGATATAAGTAATTTTCTTCATGTGCATCTTGTGTTTTTGGGGGGCCACACCGACACCTGACATGGAGCTGGGCAGGGTGCAGCTACACCAACCTGGGTGATGCTCCAGGGACATGGATTTATCCCAGCCACCCATTCCCAGGCACTGGAGTTCACCCAGCCTGGCGAGAGGGCAGGGAACTAAAGCAAAAGAAAGCCATTTGTACCCAAAAGCAATTTGCTTCTGAAGGAGCAAGACAGGCTTCTGGGAGACACCTGCATTTTTTGGGATGGTCTAATTATACCCTTCACCTCCTGGATTATGGGGTTTTACAGGATAAGTGCTGGCAGCCTGTGAGGCAGCAGGAATAACAGCCTTCAGAGAATAGGTACGTGATGGAAGGATGGGTATTTCATGAGAAAACACGAGCTTTATGTACTTTGTCAGCAGTGTCTGTGGTGGATACAACTCCGCGTGCTCCTTCTCCGTGTCCAGCCTCTCTTTCCCACTCCCTGCAGTACTGGGCACTTGCTCCCTCTGGATCCATGTCATGTCCAAAATTTGGGCTTTTTACTGAGCCAGAGGACTGAGAGATTTGAGGTAAGAACCACCTTCCAATGACACATGGGTTTGGAAAAATAGGTGAGATTTGTGGTAGTTCCATCTCCTTACAGTTATTGCTTGCCTGTTGCATTTTGGCACTGTGCTTGTTACTCTGGTGGAGCCTAATGTTCATTTTCAGAATATCCATGCCCTTCCACATGCTGGTGAGGATCAGTATTTTCTTCATTTGTCAGAGTTTCTGGTTTTGCTCCCTCCTTGACACCCCACTTCTTTGGACTGGGTCTTTTCCCTTTCTCTCTTTTTCTTATCCCACTCACCTCTTGGGCCCTTGTCTATTTATGTGTCTGTTAACTTGCACCTGCTCCCTCTGTGCTCCTTTAGGGGAATTCACTCATGCAGGGTTTTCCACTCCCCTCCTTTATTGGCTCTGTTTCTTGCCTCAGATTGCAATGGAGTTGTCTCACCTTAGGATACCCTCGTGCTTGTCAGCCTGTGTTGCAACAGAAACACACAACTCATCCCTTCTGGGCATGGGTTTGTTTTAAGTTTGAAGAAAACCCTTTAACTTTATTTTCTTCCACTGTGTTTTTGGAAGGAATTGGCTAACAATCCTTACTCCATCAGGGTCACGTAAGTGCTTCGTTCTGTCTTGAGTGGGACACTCAAAATAGAGGGAGATGTAGTTTTCAGGGAACTGTGTGGTTTTTCCATGCTCTGGGACAGGCTGTCACTGCTGATGGGCTTTGGGAGCAGTGTGGGACACGCTACTCAGGTGGCAGCAGCTCAAGCAGAGACGGGAGGATCTGGATCATGGTAAGGCTGTGGGTGCATTTCTCCTGCCCAGGTGAAGCTTAAACAGTTCCTGGAGTGCTCTGGTGCAGAGGGAGAGCCCACCTGTGGCTGTGAATGTCTAATCCAAGTACTGTGTTTGTTTTTGTGTTTAAGGCTGATAAGCCTCACACTCTTAAGGGGCCCTTTGCTGTAAACCCCTGTAACAATCCAAAGGTGACTTTCAGGCTGTGTTTTCCCAGTACAACGTTCCATAGCATCAGGAGCATCAGGGATTAGGGCTTTGCCTGCACACCCCCTGCTCCTGCTGCAGCCTCTCCCTGCCTACAGTGTTTGCAGGTTGTGAACCACCAAGGGACGAGTGACGTGCGCCGTGCACTGGCTGCCCTCCAGGCCTGCTCTCCGTCTGCCTTTACCAGATCCTCCTTCAAATCAAACACAGCCTGTGGAGCAGTTTGGCTGATAAATGACATTAATGGTACTGTAAATGAGTTAACAACAGGGTCGGTGAATGCGACACATCAGGTACGGCCACGGTTCTGAAAGAGGAGATACCACAAGGGAGAACTGCTGAGACACTGGTGGTGCCTTTTCTGTGGTGAGATCAGGAACAAGGTGCTGAGGGAGGCCGGGGAAAAAACTTTCTTTTGTTGCCTGTATCTGCTTTTCAGTGATGGAGGGAAAACCACGATGAATTTCATGTACCAAACTCAACAGTCAAGTATTTTTATGCTAATCCGGTAAGTGCAAACCCACAAACACCCAGCTACTCATCTCCCAAATGCAGAACAGCTCTGACTTGTGCCTTCAGTTCCTGTAACAGCAATTCCCAGCACAATTACCTGCTGTCCTTCAGCAAAGCAGGACCTTCCCGGGGAGGCGTTTTGAAGCGTGGCCAGTGTTTGTGCTGGGCGTGCTCCCACAGGCACAGCTCAGCCCTGGCTGCCTGCAGAGGTTACAAAGTACATGCAGTTCAGCCTTGCACTTGTTCCTGCTCCCTCCTGCCTTTTTAGCCATCCTATTCTCCAATATTCCCATGGAGGCACTGGCAAAACGTTATAGAAGCAAATTAAGGAACAAATTCAGTTCACAGGGGCTACTGACACCACAGGCTGATGCCATGCAGGTCCTGGTATGCAGCTGGCAGGGACACACTCCATAGTTTTTTTGTAAAGGAATGAGTTTGATGTACAAGTACAAGTCACCTTTTTCCCATTCACTTCAGGAACAGGTCTGACTGCAACCACCAGAGAACAAAAAGTGACTTTCAAAACCACATTTAAATTAAGAGCTGAAGAGTAAAGAGCAGTGTCTGCAGAACCTTCTTTCTGCATAAATACATAATGTGGGTACAAGGGTAATATTAAATTATTCAGAATGGCGTTTTCCTCTGGAAATTACCCTTAATAAGTGTTCAATACGGGTGAAAGTTCACAGAAACTTTAGAAGTAACCTGGTTATTCTAAAGCTGACTGGAGAGCTCAGCGTGAGCAGTCACAGAGCCTGCTGTGAGACAGGATTAAGCACACGTGGTTTCACTTCTAGTTGGACCAAAACTGAGGAACTCCAGCTTACCCTATGGTCTCTCTAAAAATGGCAAGGAGTGTTCTCAGTGTGGAGTCTTGGAACCACTTCAGTCACATTCCTCCTGTCTGCCATGAGGACAAGAGCTCAGGCCTCGGAAAGCGAGGCTGGTTCTTTCTGTGTTACCCAGACATTCCCAGCAGAGCAGTATTCCCTATAAAAGAGATGAAAAGGCCTCGGATACACAACAACTGGAGTTCAGTTCCCAGTAAACAGCAAATACTGTCTCATCTTAGACCTTTTAACTAAAGCATTCCAGAAGTAAAACAGGAAAATGTTTTCGTCAGTCAAGTGATCAATGCCAGCAAAGGGTGATCTTTTCTCAGTTATTTCAGAGCATCTCTACTCAAAAACACTGAGGGCTGAATTCTACTAAGAAACACTTCCTTACACCTAAACAGCTAAAAATATCCAGAGCAGGTAAAAGCCCTTCAGAAACCAAGGAGCCCTTCAGAATAATTATCCTTCACAGACATCTCTTGCTGGGCAAGGAAATGCACAGGGAAGCACAGGAATCAATGACGTGCTTAGAGGTCTGCTGGTTAAAATAGAATCCATTTCTTCACCTGCCCTATTGAACAGGCTTTCAGGAGTCACGGGGGACACTTTCTGCCACCTCCACCTGCAGCATGGTCCTGTGGAGGAAGGAAAGGGAGTGCCTGGAGCTGTTGCAGTGGTCTCAGATCTGTAGGCACTGCTTGCTGCCTGTCCAGAGGGGAAAATATGCAAGAACTGGAGTTTAGTGACATTTTATTAATTCTTTTCCGTGGCTGGGGCCTCTCATGAGCCCCCTGAAGAGTCCTAGACCAAAGCTTTAGTTTCACTGTCCCTTTAATCTGGAACATACGGCAGCACTGCTGAGTCACCCCTCCTTTCTCTACCCTCATTTACTTGCTCCTCTCCTCCCTTGTGCTGGGACAAGCATTTTTCCAGCTCTGGAGAAAACTGATCTGTATTAAAAGCGACACGATTTCTTTAGCTTTGTTTACTGCATCAGCACTGGCACTTGTGCCGGTAGGAGCCGAGTGCCTTTTTGATGGCACTGCTGTCTGTTGGTGCTTGTGGGGTCACACTGTGGCCCTGCCCCTCACAAATGCAGGTTTCAGAACTGGATCCCAGGAAATAAGGCAGGGAATTCTCCGAGCACAGGTTTGTATCACTGAGGAGGCTGCTGTCCGTGATTCTGCTGGTCCTGAGTCCACAACATGCCAACAGCACTTGTAATAACGTTACAATGGAAGCCTGTACGTGATTGTCTGAAAACTGCAGATTCATTCTGGCTTTCTGCTTACAGCTGCGTGCAAGGCTGTCTCTGTGGCACAGGGCCAGAAGACTTGGTGCTACAAAATACATAAGAACAAGTACCTATCAGCGGTTCAACCCTTGTATCTTCAAAGATACCTTGAACACAGGGCTGAAGAATATGCCCATGCAGATGAGTGACAGATCCCACGGTCCATTTAGGCAACTCCCTGCCATCCCAGCTCCCAGAGGAGGTTTCAGGGTCCATGCTGGAGCCTTATCCTGGCTTTTTACGTGGTTTGTGTGGCGTTTGCAGGTAGCCCTGCTGCCCACTTAGCCTTACTCAGAGTTATCTACCACAAATTATCCCCTCCACACACCCTATGAAGGCTGAGAGCCACTATTTTTAGTCCCAATCACTCCATCTCCCGGGATAATGGGAGCTGTGCTGATGTCACCTCTGATGGCAGCAATCAGCACCAGCCCCCGAGGTCGCTGCTCTTAGGCCAAGGCAGCAATTCCAATTCCATACCATCAGGAATTGCAGGGAACAGTCAATATTTACCCAGTTCAGAAAAGGTGCTGGAGGAGACTTGACATTGTTTTTCACAGGGTAAGAAAGTGAGATAAAGCCCAAGTGAACAGTTCCCATTGTGTACTACAGGGGTATTTTTAGACATGAAAGGCAAGAAGAAATTTTTCAGACATTTAGTTAAAAATTAAAGTTCTTACAGAAAAGGGAATAGTTTTGAAAGAAGAGTTTTTCATCACTATTAAACCCCTCACATTTTATAAGCAAACTGAAAACTGTTCACCGTTTACCTCACTGTTTATACATGGAAAAATAAGGGATCCCTTTACTGCATTGTCCCAGTGCAGTATTCAGGCTGGAAACACAGTACAAAATCCCTGCCTGCATTATTCCATTAGCATAAGCCACCTTTAGAGTCGAGGGAAGTGCCTCTAATAGTTTCCCCTAATCAAGATGCACGTACATTTACACACGTGAAAGAACTTGGCACGAACCGCTAACACCAAACTGATGTTGTAGGGTTTAATTTCTTCCATCTACAAGAATCTACAGTTATAAAAGTCTCATCTTCAAACTTTACAGTACATTTACATTAGCGAATACCCCACAGCTTCCCTCACTGCTCCGCTTCTGTACAGATTATATACAATAAAAAGTTTTCGGGATTTTTTGTTGTACAAACATCATTTTACACTTTAATACAGGTGAAAAGTATCGTCCTGTGGCACCTCACTTCCTCGGTGGTGCCTGCGTGTGACAGTACAGATCACTTTCAATCCACGCTTCTGAAATCCTCAGCTCAAGTAACACGGACTGACCAAGAGGCCACAGCTCCTGCAACTCCCAAGTTTTTAAATAATGAGAAAAATCTCCCACTTGTTTGTATAACAATCAACAGTTTATTAATGGATATGGTGAAATTTTAGCTATCCACCAAAGATGTGTAAAAAATTGTCATGAAAGTAAAAATAAATAAAGCTGTTTTTAAATCAGTCTTGTTTTACATTTCAGTTCAGAATGCAACATTGAACACAAAACTGTCATTGAAGTTTTAAAGAAGTCTACCGATACCCAAATTACAGCCTTTATGACAAATCTAATGAGAACTGAAACTGATTTGGTTTTAGGTTTAAAGACTTTCACATTCAAATACAGTGTCTCGTTTAGCACAACACTTCCTTTGACAGTGATGGGCAACAGTGATGACATATTGCTGTATTTTGACATAAGGCACTATGATATGAATATGCCATACACTTGCCTTATGTCACATATATCCATTGCTGACCAGTGACTTCTGTCAAATACAAAATGAAAAAGTTTCAGAATACAGTGCATTTTAATGAAGGACATCATGTGAAGTCTTCCAGCAAATGTTTTGAAGACATTTTGAAATATGAGCCTACATTTTAACATAAGCTTTTGTCATGCTGCTTTTTTTTTGCGACATCACTGGGGGAAGAGACTCATCATCCATCACTAAGTCCCAATACACATTCTCAACCATCCTGCTCTGTTCTATTGCAGTCACTGCTCTTGAGACAAACTTGACCCAGAAACTTTGTTCAAGTTCTCCTACAAACACGTACATTCACAGCAGTCATTCGCTCTCATTCTCCTTCTGTTTGGCACCTGTGAACAGAAGAGGAAAGCAGGTGTGATTTCCTTTGGCTCACAGCACTGGACTTATGGAAAAGCACAGCTCAAACCAAATGTTGGAACTTCCTCTGGCCATGTTACCAAAATCTTAGTCCTGGATATACCATTTATAAAAGAATATACTGCAGGATTGCTGAATGCCAACATGAAACAGGGCCAGGAAGGCCTCGAGACCGTCACTGCTTCTGACTTCGTTGGTAAGTCTAAGCAGCTCTTCTGGGAAGTTACTCCAAGTGCCTTGGAAGACTCTCCCTAGCACAAAAAACCCAAAAGTTTAAAACCCCCCAACCAAAAAGACACAGCCCAAACCCACCCCTCAGCTTAGAGCCAGGCTTCATCATCATAACAGCTCCAAAAAAATAAAGTCCTGCTTGAGCACAAACTATGTAAGAATTCAGTTTGAGTACACGGTGTTGGTGGACCCATTTTTCCTGGCTCAGAGGCAGATGTTGGTGACAGCAGGGATCCCAGAGACCTGTTCAGCAGGAATGTCCAGCACCTCCCCTCTTCTCCAGGTACCCAAACCATGCTGGGCAGCGACTGAGCCCTGTGGTGAGCTTGGCTTCAGCATCCAGCTCTAGGGAGCAAGAACCTCTTGCCAGCAACCTGGAGTTGCTACTTGTAATGTGTAATCAAACACTGAAAGATGCATTAAATACTGGTAATTTTTTTCCCTAACACAGGCTGCCCTCAATTCCTGCCAGTCAATAAATTTTCCTTTCCAGTCTGTGAAGAGAAATTAACACTTTAAGGGCATGATTTATCTGGTGTTCTTACACATCCACTTAAGGAGCTAAACCACATTCCAGACTCTACAAACTAGGTTTGTATCGTAGACATTCCCCCTTCATGAGACAAACCTCAGTCTAAAATTAGGCAGTTGCCTGTGGAAATGCAATCTAATGCCTAACTACTCCCAAAAAATGCTTTCCCTCACCCATTTCTTCCATGGCACAATCCTGCCCTCTGTGGCTCTAACCCATCCAGTGCCCCAGTACCAGACTGTTCTGTGAGCCAGTTCAGTGTGCCAAGCAGACGAAACTGCAGCTTTTTTTGCTGGCTCAGTTTCCCATTGGATGAAGGAGTTTCAGCAGCTCACAGAGATCTCACCAGGGTGGTGCTGCCACGTGTTACCACCAGCAGTGCACAGTCCACAGTCTGGGAGAAGGAACTGCCACTCCAATCAACTACAGAGCACTTTTGTGTCTGTTCAGAGCTGCAAGGTAGGTGTCCATGTAATTCCAGTATAACAAAGCTCCTTGATTGTCAATATCCAGATGCATCTTTCCTGTCTAATCTTTGCTCTATTAACAGTAAGTTACATTCTCTTTGGGTCCTTCTACCCTCCAGTCATGGAGGAAACTCCCTCCTCTGCCTGGAAAGGCACCAGCTGCCCGTCTTTACATCTCCCTCATGGAGGGACAGACATCCCTCCATTCTCTCTCTAGGACATGATTCCATTTGATCCTGACCTTTGGGCTGATTTCTCATCCTCACCTTACACAGAGAGCTGGGTTACTTGCTCTCCCAGGTCATTAAAGGAAAGCAGATGCACTGACATAATACCTCCAGCAGTATAAGTAATTACTTATTTTCAGAGGAACAATCTTACTATTTAAAGAAGCCACATTAACTTTTTTTTAAATCTACAGAGAAAAACACTTTAACATAATTGCAGTAGCTACCAGGGCAGGTAAGAGATGCCAGTTAAGCTCACATTCAAACTTTCTTATTTGAAGGACATAACCAGCTCCATCTTTTAGTCTGATGGGTTTTTTGAGCCAAAACTGTAACCCTCAAGACATTTTTTGCCTTCCTCACAAAGCCAGAAGAGAAGGCCCTGCTTCAGTTCTTGGGACACTGAGGCAATTTATGTGGCCAAAGAGAAGTTACAACTAAGAACATAAAGCAGGTTAGGACTTGGGAAAAACTTCAAACAAAACCCAAACAAAACCCAACTAAAGAAGTCCCCCATAACCAATAAATAAACTTGTGTCTCTGACATAAGTTGTGCCAGCCAAACCCCCCAGCACAGCTGGACAGCTGAAGGGCTCCAAGGAGGTGGCTTTGCAGAGCTCATGGAAAGCACAGCTGCATCCACACAAGGAACACTTACCCAGAGTACAGAAACTCAGGAAGGTGGGGAAGAATCTCTATTGTAGGTATTGTCTGTATCACGGAGTCACAGAATCACAGAGTGGCCTGGGTTGGAAGGGACTTTCAATATCAACCAGTTGCAAATCCCCTGTTCTGGGCAGGGACACCTCCCACTAGCTCAGGTTGTTCCAAGCCCCATCCAACCTGGCCTCGGACACTTCCAGGGATGGGGCAGCCACAGCCTCACTGTGCAGCCTGTGCCAGGGCCTCACTACCCTTACAGTGAAGAATTTCTTCCTATTATATATTCAACTTCATCCTGTTAAAACATTACTCAAGACCCCTTTTTTTCCCTAAAAAGAAGGTATATGAACAGCAATGACATTCATGAAGCTGCTGCATGCCCTCCTCAGTGAGCAGGAGCCTGACAGTCAATATTTCGTCAGCTTCTTCCTCAAGAGAAATGCTTAGTGCATTTAGCAACTATGACACAGCAGTTATGAAAGCTGAAAATCAAACATTGATCGTTGTGAACAACACTAAGCCCAGCAGGGTGCACTGGCTACCAGTGCCTTGTGGCCAAGGCCAGATCCATACCTGCAGGTGTGAGTACCAAAGCCTGTAGGATGTCAGAGAGGGAGATGATACCCACGATGCTGTCGGCTTCATTCACTACCACCAAACGATGAACCTGCCAGCAGGAAACAGAGCTTGAGACACACGGACCTGATTCAGAGTTACAGACAAAGCAAAGAACAACAAACACGCCTGCCCTACATAAACGAAAACAGTGCGTGTTTAAAAAGCACACAGCTGTCTGAGGCGGCAACAGAATCAGATATAAAGTGACAGGTAAGTCAGGATCTAGGTCTTGAAAATACTTCTCCTCTCAAAAAGCAGCACTCGCATCAAGCACTTTGGCCCAACTTACAGGCTCTACCCAACTCAGCCTGTGATCTCAAAAAATGAGATACAGTAATAATGAGTCTTCCTTCTGAGACATACTGTCTTTCTCAATAGAGAGAGGCACAGCACTAACATTTGTTGCATTTTGACATGCCTGAGTTGATTTTAACTTAATTTTTCTCATACACAGTTCAAACTGAGTGCCAGATGTGCTTTAAAACAATTGGTTTTCAACAGACTGTGACAAAACTTTAGTCCTAACTGTAGGGAAAGTAGGTGGGTACTCCTGTATCCTGAGGCTTATCCTGAGAACACGAAAGGCCACTGCAGAAACAGGAGAGTGCCCTGATGTCAGTCCTGGCAGCAGACCCAGCTGCAAGGGGGCACGGGGTGGTACAACCTGAACATCACAGCTGAACTAGCTGCTAAGTAAGAGATCCCAAAAAAAGCCCAAAGCTGAGAGCCTACTACATGCTTTTCTTCTACCTAGATGAATTCTCTCTCTTCACTATTGAGAGAAAATATGGTTGTTTTCTTTTTGATGCAAATATGTTGGTGACATTCTAGATCATGTTGGTGATATTTGGGTTTATTATAGTTTTTGTAAACACACATATTTAATAGTTTTATTCTTCTCTTGGTGTAATGAATTAAAGAAAAAGGGACAATGTGATTGTTTAATTTCTTTAATTTATAGTAAGATCAAGCACTTCTCTGGCAGCTGAAAATAGCTTGTAGTTTTGACTGACTCATTTTTACATGTAATCTCACTGTGTTTAGACTGAACCAGAGGGTAGGAGTTGTTCTTAAAACCCAAATGTCTAAACCTTCTTAAGATAGTAATAAAATAAACCAAATTTGAAATCTGTGTATCAGCAGTGCTAAAATTATTCCCTTCCAGGAGGAAGCTCAAGCAAATGCAGAAAGCTAGAAGTGAAAATTGCCTAATGGAGGTTCCAAGGGGTTGTTAACATAGTGGAAATTTTCCTCTTATGAAATGTATGACTGGTTACAGCCCTGAAGATGGAAAAACAAACAAATCTTGTAATTGAAGAGCTTAAAGTACATAAATATTGCTGATCACACCTCAGAGACACCTGAAACTGGCAATATAGGGGAGGGAGACCTACATACTCATTGACCTCCCTACTCACTGACCTCCATGTATAAGAAAGTTCCCAGCAGTAACAAAAAAGATAAACAGCACCAAAAGAATGGACAGCACACATAAATAATTCCCAAGAGCAGTTAGTGAAGGCTTCCTCACAAGAATTTGTTTTCCAGCCCCGTTTCACAGCATTTCTATGAGAGCAGTGCAGGAATCTGTATGCATCAACTAACTGCACCCAACAAATTTCCTGAGCCAAGTTACAAACTGGAGTTTAACAAATTACTTCTCTGCAAAACTCATGTCAGGGTTGAAGAAACTTGTCTCTTTCAAAAAAGCTTTGCATTCAGTTCAGTTAATGCCCCAAAACAGAAATGCAAGTAGCTGAATATTGTTAACAGATAGACTGTAAAATATTTTGCACATCCCTTTGGGTTTCTAGGTCTGAAAAGCAAATTGACACCTAAGACATGTAGTTATTCAAAAACACTTCCACCAGGTAATTGTACCTTGCAAAGGATAATTTTATACTGTTTATTAGTTTAACAATACAACTTTTAACTTGTAGTGGAGGGACTCACCTCAGCCTTCACTATTCTATCCACAATGGTCTCCAATGTTTCCAGCATACTACACTTCACAACACCTTCAAAATACTGCGAGCGGTGCTGTAGGGCTTGTGTCACCGTGATATCTAGGTTATTATATGTTTTTTCAGCAGCAAGATTCTGGGGGGAAAAAAGCAAACCCAAGGCCCATCAGGCATCTCAGCACTTGTAATAAAGTACTCTAATCAAGTAAAGATTTTGGCATCAAGTAGATACACATTTCTGAAGTAAAATGAGTTTACTCCAGGTCACATATTATACAAAGCAGATGCTTTTCAGCTTCGGTTTCTGGGAACTGTCAAGCATGCAATTATGTTAAACAACATATGACAGACTGGATTAATTGATAAAACTGTTTGGTGATATCCATTAGGCCAGTGAGAATCTCCTTACTTTGCTGTCTGATCCTTGCCTTGGTGTCACTCAGCCTGCTTTTGCCATGAGCAGAAAATGTAAAGGTGAAGTTCTTCAGATTTTAGACTGTACAGAATATACAGGTTTTTTTGTTGTTTGTTTTTCACAGGACAGGGGAGGACACCAACTGCTCTGAACACCAACCACGGAGTAGATCTTAGTGACTGAGATCTAAGAGAGCAAATTAATTCTTCACCTTTCCAATTCACGGGCTCAAACTCCCTCTCCTGGACTCGGCTGGCACTGTCATTTGACGACAATTTGTGTGCCTGGGTTTATTTCAGTAGGTACTACAAGAATAATATAGATGGAAACCCATCACAACCGTGGAAAGTAAGAGATTAAAAGAATCTGAAAGCTGACATTCTCAACTCTCATTTTAAGCACAGGACCATGCCTGCAGTCAGAGGACTCTGCTCAGACCTGCAAAAGCTTTCTGTGTAGGTGAGACCACAGTGGTATTTTGCTACTGTTGGCACACCCTGGCCTACCAATTTTGCTACTGAGGCACTGAAGGAAGAACAAAGAGAGACCTTTCAAACGAAAACACTGGACCAAGCAATAAAATGGAATTAATTTTTGGCTAGAACATACTGTGATGGGTCAAGTTTTTTGACTGAATTACACTGAGCGTGACAAGACAGGTTTGAGATGATGGTGCAGATAAAAGCAGTTTTGGTTCACTCATTTAACTAAGCCCTAGTGAAGGACACTGGGAGAACTTAAAAAGGCTCTGCAAACTGAAGTTACCCTACACACAATAACTGGTGTAATATAAGGCTATTTCTACACTCTCACTCCATACCCATATTCCTCCAATCAAGAACCTGATTATACTTCAGATTACACTTAGTTTTCCTCTTAAAGCTGAAGATCAGGTTGAAGAAGACTGATAAAAACCTGGAAGTCTCAGAGGTGTTTATCTTTTAAGAACAGAGTATTTTTTCTCCCTGTTTCATAAATAAACTAGTCTATGTGAGGAAAATCCCACGTAACTGATAGATGCCCTAACCCCTTCTCATGTTACTAGCTGGGAGCAAGCATTATATCCTAAAGCCTTTTCAGTGTGTGGGGTTTTTTCCTGATCCCAATACATATTTTTTCCAAATAAATTATCCAACATTTCTAAAAACCCTATTAACCTTTTGTTGTCTCATCACTTAGAATGAGAAAAGAAGTGAAAAACATAAGGACCCTCTTACTTTTGGTGTCGTTCTGAAAAAGAACGAGAAATGAAGGGAACATGTTCTGCCTCAAAGTCTAACACAGTTACAAAATAAACTGAAACACTGAACGCAGCAACTACGACATTTCGTTGTCTTTTATATGTCAGATTGTCCTCTCTACAGTTACTGCCTATTCCCTGACCAGCTTTTATGGCAGAACAGTATCCTATACAGCAGAGAATCCCAAAGAACACAGACAAATGCCTAGAAATGACAGGCAAGAGCAGTGACATCATGAAATTTTTGGTATTACGAGCACTGTTTGCAGCCAGAGATATTTACAAGCTTAAAGAATTTCCATTGGGGACCGTTCTCCATATTACTGAAGGCATTCTAGGCAAGGTTTCAGACACCTGGATTCTTCATTAGCTGAGCTGGTTGGTGGAATAAGCAACTTGGGCACTTAAATCTCTAAAAAATAATGTAGCTGTCAGATGCTGCAATTAGAAGACAGTTCCATACAGCTGGGAGGGGACAGGGATACAAAAAGAAATGTATTTCTCAAGTTTCTGAGAGCCATGAGAATAGCAGAGCACTTGCTCTCCAAGGCTGGCAAATCATGGTGTGGATCTGACTGTGCTCCTGCAGTACTGAGGGAAAGCCAGAAACAGTGCCCTGGATTAGATCTAAACCAGGAGCAGTACAGATGCAATACTCTGGAGTCAGAGACTCACAAAGGAGTGGGCGAAGTAGTTTTTAGATCACTGAGAAGGTCAAGCTGTACAAAGTACTCAAACTGCACAGAGAAATTTGCATTCTCTTTGAACACAGGCTGTGGAAGTGCAGCAGCTGGAAAAAGAAAATCCCAGCTCAAAAACAGGCAAGCATAAAAAGAACAGAACAGTTGTAAGGGGCCTACAATGATCCTCTGGTCCAACAGCCTGACACTTCAGGGAAGACGAAAAGCTGAGGCAGATTATTAAGGGCACTGTTAAACACTGACAGGGGTGTCACAGTGACCACCCCTCTAAGAAACCTGTTTGTTTGACCATCCTCTTGGTACAGAAACACTTCCTACTGTCCCACCTAAACCTCCCCTGGTGCAGCTTTGAACCTTCCTACATGTTCTGTCACAGGATACCAGGAAAGGGAGCTCAGCACCTCCCTCTCCACTTCCCCTCCTGAGGAAGCCTCAAGAGCAATGAGGTCACCCCTCAGGCTCCTTTTATCCACACCAGACAATCCCAGAGTCCTCAGCCATTCCTTGCAGGACATTCCCTCCAGCTCTCTCAGCAGCTTTGATTCCTTCCTCTGGATTATGCCCTCTTTTCCCATAAGAGTACAGCCAGATCTAATTTTGGGTAACATCCAGAACAGTAGTTGCCTGTGTGCAAATAGTACTACTAAGAATAACTTAAATAAAAAGTAGCAATTAAAAAAATGCTGTGCAGGCTGAATTGAATCTGTTTTTTCCAGTTTGTTAACTATAGCCTAAAGCACAAAATAACCAAAGTTGTTATATTAAAAAATTTATTTGCAAATGCTTACTGCATATAAAATATGTAACAGAATTTAAGAGATATACTTACTATTACATCAAATTTGGAATAAATATCTACAACTTTTCCTAAAAAAGAAAAACAAAAGTTAACAAAGTGCTTAAAATACAGAATCAGTTTTCTTGCTTCCTGCTTTCATTTGTTATCTTATAATTACACAGAAAGAAAAAAACCCCAATCAATCTACTAAATGAGGAAGTTCTCCCAAGCCCATCAACCTACATCTTGAATAATTATTTGTTTATACTCCCTTTCTTCCTCCCATGTGTTTTTGGTTTTTTTTTAACTCTTTCTTGTCTTCTTCCCCCACCCCAGCACCAGCCCAGGGTTCAGCACCCTCTGTCTCGCCACCCTTTAGTGTCCAGCAGACCCACCACACACCTGACTCATCCACAACAGGTAATGCCGATATCCTTCTGTCTACAAATATATTCAAGGCTTTAATGATAGGAGTGTCTGGATGTATGAAGGCAATGTTGTGATAAGTTCCTATTCCAAGTTCATCCAGGTTCTTCTTCATAAAGGCAGGCTTTGGCATCTCTGACATCTAGGAAAGTCAGAAGGAACATATTTACAGTGCAGTTGTCTGTGTTCACTCAGGGATGTGCAGACTCCAAGGGATGGTTACAGATCACCACAGATTAATGGAAAGCTCAAACAAGCTCAGACCTTGGAGTTTGTGTGCAAAGCAGCTCTAAATTAAGAGTGTGTAACTAAGTTTTTTTGCTTATTTTTTTTTTAATTAACCCATTACTAAAAGCTTTGCATCCTAAGCTATGGCATTCCCACTAAGACTGGAGAGAGGAGGCAGCACATTAAGCTGAATGTTTATTCTGAACTCCCTTGCTTTGTTTGGCCTCCTGCTCATTCCTGTGACAAACACTACTATAGAGAGCAATGACAATCTCATCTCTGGGAGACAATTAATTCTTTTCATGTAAACAAACTTCTGAAGCTGAGGAGATGGTCCAGAAAGGACAGCAAGTTACTCCAATAGACAAGTTTTTGGTGCTCAGGTTTCATTAAAGGACTAAAAGAAAGTAAAGGTACAGGTCCTACATCAATCTTTAATTTCTCTGTTATCAAGAAAAGATACACTCAGAGACAATGGAAGTTTATCAAGCAGTTTCTGCACTAGAACTTAAATTACTTAATTATATCAGATGTCTACTGGGGGAAAAAATCAGTTAAGTACAGCATAGCTTTAAATACTTACAAAAAGCTGGAGGAACTTGAGGATTCTTTTATGGGTAAGTATATAAAGTGCATTTCCACTGACTGGATCTATAACTGGCAATCTGTGGATTTTGTTTTTGATCAACGAATATACAGCATCAAAAAGGCTGAGGAGAGAAACATTTTATTTTTTTAATGAATTCTAGTGACAAGTAATGCCAAGTGATATATATACACAGATTTACAGACCCCCATGAAGCCCATGTGATGAGTAATTATTTGCACTATCTATAATTATTATTATATTATAGGAGTTAGAGGATTTCAAATTAATTTTTGCAGCTGGTAAAACACATCAACAGCTATATACTCACTGACATTTAAAACCAGTAAAAAATGTGATGGAAATTGATTTTTTGTGGAATAAAGTATAGCGGAAATACTTCTTCACAAGCGTAAATTGTTTTTCCAGCAGGTGCTGTGCTCACAATATCCCTGCACTCAGAATGGGTACTTTTGTTTGGAGACAAACAATGAAAAATAGAGAGTTCTCGTAACTAATGCATCTAATCTTTTAAAAATACCTTACTGCATCTTCTCTGGCTGCACCTTTGACTGAAACAATTGTACTGTTTTGTTGTCTTAATGATAGTTTTTGCAACCAGCTACCATTCAAAATACATTCCTTTCTATGGAACCGAGCAACTTATTTGTGAGTTAATGGTAATTCTGCTGAGGATACAGCATGTTATTACTTCTGAGATAAACACTAGACTAGTCCACAAACTGAAATCAAGAACCAGAACTTCACCCTCCAGTTCAGGGATTAAGTAGCACTCAAGACAACTAAAGTGATCAACTAAAGCTCACTCTCAAGTTACATTTAGTAAATAAGGTGTAATGACAGTTCCAAAAGTGTTTTGTTCAACTTCCATCAAGAAGAAAAGGCAAGTCATTTATATTTTAAGAAACACAGCCATGTAGTAGAGCAGAACAAACCAAACAGATACTGTCTTTCTTTTAGTTAAGGAAAGTTACTCACTTTGAAAAGTACTTTTAAATCTTTGATTACTGTGATTGCTGAGAACAAGACAGCTGAAAGGCTCGCTACAATTTTTGGTTTTCATGAAACAAACAGGACTTGCAGGGTACCTTGATGTGTCATCATATTGCCTTTTTTGTGTTGTGTTTTGGGGCAATTAATTTTGAGCCATGTCTGGTTCATTTACCAAAACAGTTACGCTGATAAAAAGGCAAAAGTTCAACTAAAAATTCTCTTCTTTGGATTATCAAAAAGTCCTCATTCACAACAGAAAAAAAACACATTCTCAATCTTTCTTGATTATATTAAAAGACTGTTGTTCTTCATTATTGTGCTCTGGTTTACAATATAAATTGTTTCTTATTACGTAAACAAGTCTTAAATTCAGTGCTGAGATGGAGTTAGTGTATTTCAAGTGAAGC
This sequence comes from Scytalopus superciliaris, assembly GCA_013400415.1. Lineage (NCBI taxonomy): Eukaryota > Metazoa > Chordata > Aves > Passeriformes > Rhinocryptidae > Scytalopus > Scytalopus superciliaris. The sequence continues at coordinate 158,841 of VXBX01002794.1, forward strand.
AGACTGAACAGTGAAATCCTACCTTGCATCTGGGGAGATGTTCACTAAAGGTTTAAACGTCTCTTGTAAATAAAGCTCTGCAGACAGAAAATTAACAGGCTGTTACCACCTCACACAAAAACATTACATTTTAGGAGAGCATCTTATGAACTCATTCGTACAAAATTAAGTGGAAGACAAACAGAAACACACAGTTATTTTAGTTATTCTACCACTTATGCTCGTTCCTCTGTATTGACATTAAAAAGACATAAAATTTAAAAGCAGCACTAAGCTGAACACCACCAGGGGTCACTGCAGTGACAGCAAATAACCCTTTACTGGTTCTGTGAGGCTCTGCTGCATTGGGGCACCTCCATTTATCCTTTCATGGCATAGAGTCTGTCTCTCACACAGAGCTGTCTCCCTGCATTCAGCACTTGTGCTCACACCCATATGCTGCACGGCTTTCGAGCTGCAGCTCCCTCAGGCACAGCTCCCTGCTCGCCCATCAGGTCACTCCATCTATTCCTCTGGCACCCTGTCTCAGGTACATTCCCACTCCACGTATCCCACACACGATGCCTCACTCCAGTTCCTTTTTTTTTTTCCTTTCTTAAAGAGCAAGTTGGTGCTTATCAACGAGGGACAAAGTGTTATATAGCCCAGATGACCAGTCCATGTGCTGTTTCAGATAGAAAAATAAGCAGCAGGAGCCAAAAGAGAACCTTTTTCTGCTTTGAATGAAATGGAGGGAGAGAGAGACCAGTCTATGATTAATTAAAAATCCACTATGCTAAAAACATTAGAACATAGTAAATTATCAATTAATAAATATTCTTACCCCTCCAGGTTTCTATCTTGTGCTCCTCCAATTCATAAATCTGAACCTACAATGGGTAGATGGAAGTTTAGCTTGAAGTAGTAACTTTAAATCCATCATTAACATTATAAACATCTGAATAATTTTCTTATATTTCACTGGTGATCACCTAACAGAGAAAGAACAGTCCAAAACAACATTTCCTGGCACTAACAAGAAGAAAAGGATGCAGCCCTGCTCAATGCAGAGTACCATCCTGGGCATACCATTTCAGGGGACAGAAAGAGCTTAGACTGGCCAAGGTTTGTAGCTCAGGTCTCTTTTGGACTCAATGGCATCCCCCCAGTATTTTATCTCACCTTAAAACAACCATCCAGAGTAAACCCTCTGGTCATTCCTCACATATACCCACACCAGGAAAAAGCTTACCCTGATCACTTGACTGCTTAATGCTAACAGATTAATTTTACTTGATTACTAACAAGCAAAAGCACTTCTTTGTGGAGGAACTACTGGATGTTCCTCATCAATCAATTGAGGATATCACCTAGTACATGAATAGCAACAAGTTTCACACTGTATGTGTTGTGATGCATTTAGACAGAGAGACTGAAGTATTTTAAGAACTATATTTTTGGCATAATTTCACCTATTAAGACTAGAGCACTCCCTGATGGAACATTAATTTATTTTTCTTAGAGAAGACTGCATCAATCACTTAAGTCAAATATTGTCCCCTCTCAGCTATTCCTCCTTACTGCTGCCATTTCAAGCAGAACTTATGGAATAGGATGTTACAAGAATGTAAATGAGTGACAACAGTTAAAGTTACATGGAAAAATTAGTAGTGTTGAGGCTGACGGTCATTACAAAACAGAAACCATTTTAAAGAAGTTACCAGCATGCAATCACTTTTCATTTGCTTCTCCCCCCCATCCCTTGTAAATGCCCAGGGAGAAAAAAAAAAAAAAAAAGAGTTCTTTTAAAAAAAGAAAGGACAGTGTGCCACATTATTGGCACCTGACAAGAATTTCACTGTAAATTTTAAAAATTAACATGAGCTCTGAGAAGGCGAATACATCAGATGTCTGCCTCATCCAACTGTTCTGGGTTTTTTTAGCTAGTAAAACATAGTACATATGTTCTAATTGGTAGGGGGGGAATTGTGATTTGACAGGAACAAGAAAGGGATGTAAATGTTTGTATGAACATGCAAGCTAGAGAATTTCATCAACTGACTGCCAATGGGAATTTTAAATTACAGTTAATTGAAGTCAACAGATCTCCAACTGATTGTGCAATTCAGCCACGTAACTAAAATATTTGCATATATTTAACTAGTTTGACTTGTTTATTCTACACCATCACTCCAAGAACAGCGATTTTTTAAGGCATCCAAGCCTCTGTAAGCAGCATCCTGCTTAACTCCACATATTCCTTTTGGAATAGCTCCATCACAGTTGTGAGACAAAGATGATTATATCAACATGTGAACCACACACAGCTATACACTTCATTTTTAAATACAATGCAGTTTAACATGTAATGTCAAGACATCCTCCCCAAATGGTTTTCGGTTGATATTTTCCATTTATCAAGAGCTCTGGTTACTTTTGAAATATGTGCTTTTAAACAGCCTGAACACAAATAAATGCAGTGATCACTAATGAAGTATTGTCCTTCCCACTTTTTATGTCACATGCAGTTTCTAAGTAAGTGTGCTAAGCCAGGTCCTTCATCCCAAAGGCATTATTCACTAGCTGCAACACTAAGTGGAGCCTCACATGCAAAGGGAAGGCTCATTATGGCAAGCACCACACAAAACCCCACAAGTGGTGGCACTCAGTAAGAAATTGCTCGTATTTATACACGTGTGACTGAAGCAGACAGGTTATCAAACCTGCCCAAGCTCAGGATGCTCATGGATAGAGCTGGGAGCTGAACCCAGGCACACAGACACCATTCTGTAACCTTCCTCACACAGACATCTTTTCTTTCAAAACCCCCCCCCAGTGAGTATCCCCCTGACATATCTAAGCTTCCCAAGGTTTAACAATAATGACAATCACCATAAATCTTTCAGTGTGGTATCTCTGTACTGTATGGCACATGACCAAATTATAGCTTAACATCATACTTACCATTGGAGACTTATAGTATCTATGCAGTATGTTAATGAAATCTGTAATTGTTAACATTCCTGTAACAAGTGATACACACACACAAAAAAAAGGCATTAGATATATATATTTAACATACAGAATTTTCAGCTATTTTTTCTATTTATATTCACAATATACAATGTAGTAAAGGTTAAATCCATGTAACATTCTGTTTGTATTGGGATACTTAACAGTAGAGTTCCAAAATTATGTGTATTCACTTTCACACTGACAGAGTACTTCAAAATCAAAACACCTCTGAATCAATATTCAGAATTATAACCTATGTGCTTCTCCTCACTTTCAATCTGACTCAGAAAACCCCCTTGAATTCAGACCACATCTACCCCTAAAACTGTGGAAAGAAAAGAGGGGATTTAGAACATCTTTAAAGCTTAGAGAACGATCTTTGACTTTCCTTTTCTTTTTGAGTAAGACAGACTGAAATGGAGGAACAATATAATACATTTTTCTTGAATATTACTTATTAAACAATTTCAAACACTTCCGTGATAATCCTCAATGTCTGTACTGAAATGTGACTTCCAAAAAAATAAATAGAGCACATCCATACTGCATATACTGCATAAACTGAACTATGTAATATAATATTGATGATTAGTTACCTGGAAATACTAATGTTTTTTGAGCTTTCAAGTTCTAGATTTGAGAAGATGCAACTGCTCCACTGTTTACCACACATCTAAACTGAAGAAACTAAGAAATTGGGAAGGGGAAAATTAAACTGGAGGTCCCCTTTAAATCACTGGAGCTTAGTTACAGACAGAACATGAAATGAAATGAAATATGAAAGACACAGCACTCCTTTGGTGCACTGCAAGAAACTACAGCTCCTCCTCACCTGGATTTAAGGTTATTTTAACAAATGCTTTATTAAGCATCTACCACTCATTTCCAAGAATCCTCACCCTACATTCCAGGTCACAAGAGGTACATATAATACTATTTGTAGCTGCCACTGTGACCCCGTTCTCCAACTGAAGCAGAGATCTAGTCCTGGAAGACTACTGTTGTGGCAATTAATGACAGGATTTTTTAAAAACCAATACATAGATCTAATGTTTTCCCCCCATATGGGACACAACTGTAGCATTCAACATTAGTTCTGCTGTTTAAAGATTCCTCAGTGCAGCTCATTAAGCACACACAGAGATAGGCTTGTATTGCACCTATATTGGGATACTGCAACATGAAATTGTTCTGATTTTCAGATTTTCTTTTTGTGGCCATTACCTTTATTTTTAAATACACAGTGAAGTGCACGTATTGGAGACCAAATTTCAGAAGGCTGGGACCTAAAAGAACCATCACAGTTCTCAAATGACAGCAACACTGTGAAAATTGGCAACATTTCACTCCTCAGGGGGAAAAACAAACCCTCTTTGCCAGTGTATTTCTAGCCTGCTGGATGAGGCCAGTCCCAGACCACCTTCTGCAACAACAGAGCACCTTGGAAATCAAGTGATCCTGAATAATGTCAGAACTACTTACCTACAAAACTCTGTTTTTTACTCTCCCACAGTGGAGCTGCTCTCACGCCATTTGCCACCAAGGCAAAAAAGGCTTTCTTTACCTGCAAAAAGAAATAATAACTAAACAAATCTTTGCCTTGATTTACCATACCAGACACCAACAAAAAGGCTTCCCTCTTCACTAGGGGCAAAAAAAGAGGGCAGCATAAATAGGTAGCTGGTATTCAAAACAGAACAGAAACCATGCATGCCAAACAAAAACCTTAAGCCTTTTAGTTTTAAAATGGTTAAAAAGCTAGAAAAAACCTTAGCAAAACCAGATCTGTCTTTCTTTTATTACATGAATATTCCAGGCAAAAGCCTCTGATACCCCTGTAAACCGGAGAGAGGCTTTAGATTTACACCTGAGGACTGTGCTACACTCCAGTCAATGTTCAGTATAGCAAGTTGTTAAAATAAAAGAGACTGAAACAATGTCCTCTCCAGCTTTTAGAGTCTTAATTTAAAAAAAAAATTTAAAGAATTTTTTAAATTATTTTAAATATGAGTGAAAGCTTGTTTTGCTGCTAAAGAAATCAACCAAGTTATTTAATTTCTTAATGAATTAACCCTCCCCAATTTCTAAACTAGAGGTTATGAGGTTGCAGTGCCATTCTGAAAAGGAACCCCTCCCTGGGAACACTCTTCCTCTGAAGCACGAAGGGCTCAGGCTCTAGTGCACCTCAAATTCCTGATCTCTTGGTGATATGCTAGAGCATGATATTCTTCCAGTCCTGCCCACACCCCTAAATCATCTTCCTATGGAAAACACGATACAGAAGTGATGGTTCTTGTCCAGATCTTGACCTGGCACAAAACTAGGACACAACCAATCTATACTTCCATACTAATGGAATTGGTCCTCAGTCCAGGTGACACAGAAGTAGCAATTGCACTTGCTTAACAGAGCATGATTACACAGTGGTATCTCAAGTGTCTACTTCAAATTATGTGCCAGGGCGCTCCTCTCCACAACAGACTCAGGAATAAAAGGGCTTCACAGGCAGTGAAATCAGCATCCAAAAAAGTAGGGGCAAACAAAAACATAGGTATCAATCCATACTTCTTGCTACCTGTACACAGCCCAGCTGCTTTCTCTGACCAAGTGAAGCAAATCTACCCTTCAAACACGGGCAGAGGACAGCTCTCAAAGCTGCCTCCTGACTTCAGAGGTGCCTCTGCCGTATCATCAGTGAGCAGGAACAGTGATCTGTTTAACAATCACCACTCCTGAACTGCACTGAAACTGAAAAAGCCATAGGGGGAAAAACGACAACAAAAAGCCGAGACCACAAGACTAAGATACACACCACACAGTATTTATCTAGAAAATGGTTGAACGGAAAGGTCCCAGAGGCCTTCAGCCACCTCACTGACACAAGGAGGAGTCAGGCTAAACAAACATGGCCAAATCCACCACGGGAGCAAACTAACTCATGAGGGAGACTGGAACCACACAACAGCATCACACTTAGAGTAAACGCAGCAAAAGCTCACTGCAGTGAGCTATTTGGGGAGCAGATATGAGACAGCAGTGAGTAACTCCACCTCGGGGCAAAATAAGTTCTACCCCCTCTTCATCAGAAAAGGGGGAAAGCACAGTCACACCGCCCGGAACCGCGAGCCTTCAGCTCTCGTGTCTCGCCGCAACAACAGCCATCGCACGAGGTAACAGTCACTGTCAGCTTATGTTCGAGCCCCATCTGAGCAGGCAGGTAACAGCTAACCCATTAAAGCCAGGGGGGAGAAGAGCCTTCTTCCAGATAGTAATCATGCAACACAACTCCTCGAGCAAGTTTACAAGCTCTAATTGATAACCTGGAAAAGAAGGATGCCCGCGGCAGGAAAATGCGGAAAGCCGACTACAGGACTTCAGGCAGTCTCCAAATTCCTGCTACCACTTCTTTCCCAGACACAGCAGCAGCAAAGAACACCACCCAGCACCATGTTCAGATGGGCCAGACAGCAAGGCTGAGGCACTATTTTATATTCAGAAACAATACTTCAAGAGAGACAACTCCAAAGATAAACTATTCAAGATGCTGAGCTTGTAGACAATCCAGAAGGAAAAGAGAAAAGATTCTTCAAAGGATCCGTTCTGGTCCTGCTTGATTTATCTTCAAGTTATTTGTCTCCAAGAATCTCAAGAATCTTCTGTCAGGTGCCATCTTGTCTAGCTTTAAAAGACACATTTTGGAAAAACTGAGGGCTGCTGAACAGTCCAAGACAGCTCAGACTTAGATCCTTCCTAAGCGACAATGAGTTCAGCTTGGGCATTAGGAAAATAAACATTTGATGTAATAAATCACCAAAATATAGTAAAGAAGTATTTAACTCATCCCCCTGGGCTGTCCTCCTAGACCACAGCTCAAGTGACATTCCAACTGTTTTCTTCAGTTTTATAGCAGCAAGTGTTACACAGCTACCTTTTAAATAAAGTAAAAATGCCATCAGTTCTCAATGTTAATACTTGTCCCTTATTTAAGTAAGGTAATTACATAGCAAAAACCCAACTTAATTCCTATTTACTAAAACTGCTTGCAAGCACAAACATACACTCATCCACTCACACTTTCCTTTAGTTTCTGTGGTTGACCAATTTCAGTTGCCCAAAGAACTGTTTGGTGGCCAGCCAAAGCACTGGGGTGTGGAGCTGGGCTTCTGTCCAGCACATTTAGATGTTTCAGTAATGTTCAAGGAGAAAATGCCCACAAGGACCTTCCATTCTGATGATATATAGTTAATAGCCTTTGAAGATCTCCAGCATGTCCCATCTTTGGACCTCCAACAGCGCAGTTAATTCTCAATCCCACCAGCACTGCTCTTTCTCTGATCTGGAGTGTTGGACTGGTCTGACCTTCACAAAACCATTGTTCTTCAGCCAGAGCCCATAGATTGTTGCTGCTCAACACCACGAACAAACACTCTGTAAACAAAGCACTTTTGGTTTTATTAACCATGTAGGGGTCCTAACACGCACAGTGAACCACTACAAGTGGGATTTATCTGCCCAAATTTAGAGGCTGCTCTGACATGAAGGCTGACCTTGCATATTCATCACATCTCTTTGCAGTCAGCTGGGGAAACAGTAATTTCTGTGGTTCAACCCACCAGCCTTCAACAGGGGTTAAGTTGTACCCCCAGGATGCCATTTCCCCCCCCACTAAGATTTCTAGACATTCACAATTAGATGAAGAATCCCACTTTATGTGACTGTTTTCTCCAACATTCTGCCCCTTAAGCAGAAGAGCCACGTTATGGCTAAGGAACCAAGCAACTGAAATCCTAATGTGTATCACAGATCACCTCAACAACAGGCACTATTACACCAACAGGAACAAGCTTTTCTTACCACAGGAACTCATTAAAGTGACTGTGAGTATGCAGAATAAAAGAGCAGACTAATTTAGGTTAGACATGACTTCTGGAGGTCATTTTGCATACCATTCAAACATTTCCACTGCAAGCCTTAAGGAAGACAAAGCCTCCTACAATACAGCAGTCATTACCAAGAAAACAGGAGTTAGACCAGACATAGGAGGCCCTGTTTTTCAGGTAGTAGAGTATTTGGAAAACCTTGTCTCCTATGGTTAGTGAGCTCCTAAAATAGCTTGATTACTGGACAGTGAAACCAGAAACAGTGGTATAAGAATTCACCACACTACAGAATAGGTTTTTGCTCACTGACAGGAAATACTGAAAGGGACACTCCTCATTATGACCAGTAATCCTACAAGCCCTTGCAGAAATGCTCTCTCCAGTAAACATCTGCAAATGAGGGAAGCCATTGAAAGGAAAACTGAAGATGATCTTGTTTACTAAAATACAGTGTGTGTGTACACACACACACTTTTATTTTACCTAACACTGTGTTATGAAAACTGTAACTATACCTGTCAGTGGCCAGTGGCTTAAACTTGCCTCCCATAAGGTAAGGAGGGTGACTGCTGATGTTGCAAGAACTGGTTTCATTTTTCTTACAAAAAGACTCTTGATCTTGACAAAAAGTTGAGAGAAAAGAGCTGCAGCACTTCCTGGTGCTAAAGGGTCAGCACCAAGCAGAGAATCCTACTGAGCTGAAAGACACACAGCTCACCACTGCCTTCTGCCAAAGTTCACTTGAGAGAGCTTGGAGGCAGCAGAAGTTATGGAACTCCTTCAGAAATGCCAGTACCAAGCAAGAGGATGCAGCAAGTGACTGTCCAGTAGCATGGACAGTGTTAAAAGACCTGCCAGAACTTGCATGGTGTGGCTGCAGTCCAAGGGCAAGATGATAAACGTGCATCTCTCTTGCCTCATCTTTCACTGTGTAAGCCAACACTGGGCACTTCCCTGAAAAGCCCCATATGTAACCCCAGGAAATGCCTGTTTGATCAGATCAAAATAGAAAGGAAGAGGTTCCTTGTTAAAATGAGTATCAGACTCAGATGATCCCTGACACTTTAATCATCTCTTATTCCTGATGGATGGATGCTCTAAGGCAATCTGGAACACTCATTTTAAGACTACAAAAACTAAAGGGAATGCATGCCTCCAAAAATGCACATGTGGACCAGAGTATCAAACCCAAATCTTCCAGGGAGTCCCTGAGAAACATCCACCCTTCCCAGCACAGCAAAGCACAAAGTTTGATATGTAGTTGAAAGGAATTTGCAAGAGGAAGGCATTCAGCTGAGCAAACTGGACAGGAACAGCTGAAAAAGGACTACAAAAGGTTGAACTCCTACACCCAACCCACATACTCACATGCTCTAAGTACCAAACAGCAAGTCATGGAGTGGCTTCTCAATGGCTTCCCCATGTAAAGGGGAAAAAGATTTCCACTTTCAAAGGAAAACAGCATATACCTCTACCTTCACAATACGAGCAAATACAGCAAAGTCATTCCAGAATACAGTCTTTGTTCTCACTGCATGAAGATGCAAAAAAGAGTTACCCTGAGACTTTCCTCTTGTTTCATTAGTTCTTACCAAGAAAGAAGACAAAGAGAAGTACAACTGGTCTTTGTTGTAACAGGAAAACCATCAGGCTTCTGCTGCAACCTTTATACTGTGTAAAAACTGGGCAACCCACACTTGGCTCCCTTGGTCGAAATGTGTTTATGAGCCAACTGACTCCCAAATGCTTTTGATGTGAAAAAATGAGGAATGAGGCAACGATTTCTAGCCCAACATAAACAGAACTGTATTTCTTTAAGTAGCATGGCAAGTTCTCTGGCTGCCCAAATCGTGGCAGATCTCCAAGGGAGGAAAAATTAAAAAACTGCTGCACATGAGGGAGAGGTAAACCTGATGGCCTAGCTGCGTTAGACAGGTTTATAACATGTTTCTCTGCTGTTCCCCACATCATCAGGATTTTAGGCAGTGCTTCTTCTGTATCAGCTGAAAGGCACATGCCATAATCCCAGTTTCATGTACTTGTTTGACAATACAGTCAGCAAAGAGGTAAAAGAAGGTAACCAACTACCTGAGTCATATTAACACAATGTCAAAGAGGGTGCAAGCCCACTCTCAGGTCCAGCAAGTTGTAATCTTTTCTAATCTGAAAAATACTCTTCAACAACGACTGGAGGTTTTCTTCCCTCCTCTTATTCACTCTCAGCTACTACTGAAAGTTTTTGGATGCCATGTAAGGCAACAGAGACCACTGGAGAAGGCCAACCATTCACCTGTCACCTGAGCAGAGCCTGTGATACAGTATTTGGGAACACAGAAAAAACACAACACTAAGTTGAAAATACAACTTTGCCACAGAAAGTCTTTGGACAGCCCTCCTGTCCCACACTGTCAGCATGACCTCCAAAGGTTATTTCCATCTCAGATCCCACAATCATCACCTCAGTAATACAAAAGTAATAAATACACGCACTTTTGCATCACACCCCAGTGCAATGACATTTAACCACCTTCAGCTGAGGAGAAGGTAGTTCTTCCCAAATGCAAGAATCTGAAGCAAAGAAATGTCAGGGAGGTGGACTGATTTTCCAGAGGATCTCCAGATCAGCTTTTCAAATGGTGAAGAGGAAACCGAAAAACACTTCTAACTTGTAATCTGTGTTTAACTTACAGAGAACTACAGTCCTGTAAAGAACCTATTTTAAAAAGTTAAAAACCTCTTTTGTAGTGCATATATACAGCTCAGTGTTTTTCAAACTGACTTGTCTGGGGAGACCAAACCAGTATGGACACTACAACCAACCATCTCATCACGATGACTGTTGCATTTCAATTAATTTTCCAATTATTTTCTTCTTTGGTCTATGAATTTCATAGAAGCACTTCCTTCCCAAGGACTGTGCTGTTTAAAAAAAGGCTACTTAAGGACTTACTATAAGACTTTTGCCTCAGGCAAGGGCCAAGCAGGTCTCAAAGAGAAGAATTTCCTCCTTTACCTTATCACACCCGCAAGTACATTAGAGAAAAAATTGGACAAACCTGTTATTAACTGAGAGACTACGTTTATCATCTGAAAAACCCCGACCAACAAACATTCACAAGCAGCTTCTCTAGCTTGGGTTGAATTTTGGAAAGCTTACATGAAACCAGATCAAAATTTGTTTGTCTTTCACAGGTGATGGAAAGGGAACACTCCTGGTAGATGATACACTTCTAATGGCCATGACTTACTAAATGTCAGATCTGATGGTGTAACACCCTTCAGACCCAAGTCAAACCCCAAAAGTAACAGGTAGTGTCTATCCTAAAGTTAAGAGTATGCAGGCACATGTTCTAGATTTCTCCCCAGAGAGCAGGTGCCCTGTCCACAGGCAGAAGTTCTCTCCACACCACATGCATGTGAAAATGTCCCAGTCCAGCTGAAGACACCAAACCAAGACCTGAACTGATAACTCTGTTTTCAACATGTCCATCCTATAGCTTTCTGCTGTTGGATTTCACACCACTCCGGGCTAAGGGGTGATCTCAGGTTAAGTCTGACAGGCAGAGCCAGTTGGACCAGCTGTGTGAGGAAGGGGACAGAAATGCTTCCACAGATGAAGATCTTACCAAAAAAGCAGTGATAGGGCAGGGGAGGCAAGAAGAATGATACTTGACTTTCACTCAGCCAAGCACAAACAGCTTATCTACACCCTGTGTAGAAATTTCTGCTTAATTGGCACATGTTACCTTCCTCCAAGATACAGGAATGAATGCTTCCTACTGGTTTTGAGAGCTGCAGGAATCAAACTCCTGTGCTTGTTGTGTACAAGCAACAGGAGCAGCTCTGAAAAAACACAGCAGTCTTACCATATTATGGTACTGATTCCAGCCTGATCTCAATGAAGGGAGCTTTTATGTGGCTGCTTGACTGCCTCAGCCCACATGCTGGTTAGAAGCTAAATTAGATGATTCTCTCACAGTTCTGTGGATTGGTAAGCAAGGAGGGGTATTCACACTCCTCAGAAATGCAGGCAGTAGCAGCTTCATCAGGGAAAACCTCAAAGCCAATTAAGGAACAGTCAATCCTTCTGTAAAGCTGTGAGAACTCTGTTGTGACAGCAGACCCAGAGTCTGCTGTGTGTCTCTGGAAGCAAACAATTCCAGAGCATTATTCCTGGAAGCCTGATTTATCTCATAACCTTGGAGAGAGGCAACACCCCAGTGAAGAATGACCTGGACAGAGCCAGGATAATAAAACCATATACTGAATAGAGTCAGACAAGGCAGAGAAGTACAAATACTCTTCCACCCTTCTAATGTGGAATCCATTGCATGCTCTGCAGAAGTTGCAAGGTGTATTTACTTTCAGCTTGTCAAACCACTAAAGAAGTTTCCAGAACATTGTTCCAAGTATTCTTTTAGTTATGTGGTAGAACTGTATTTGAGCTTTTACTAGCGTGGCAGCTACTGACAAAATGCTACACTGGTAGTAACAGTCTGGTTCATTACCAACTTAGGTAATTTCATTAAACATTAGGGGTTAAATAATCTAACCTTCAAGTCATGTAATTGTTTGAGATTTCTCCAGGATATAAAAGGAAATAGTCTTTAGGATTCTGAAAGCTTATTCTGACGACTGTTTGATTTTTGTTAGTTTATGAAGAAATCTTGGACAAATACTTTATAAACAGTTTCAAGGTCATGGTGAGTAAAAGCTACACAAGTTTTAGCATTAAAACATGAATTTGTTTTTAAGAGGTAACAACAGCATTTAGTCAAAAGTTAGATAGAGCTTTTCACCCAAAGAGAGCTTATGCAAACTACACAAGACACAGCCACTGTATTTGCTATCCTGGGACTGCAGATTGCTGCTTGATATGAAGCAGGGAAGTCTTACACTTACCTTTTCCATTCCTCCTGAAGGGTTAATTGCTCTGTGCTACAAAACAAGCTAATCCTTCTCATCTTTATGTAGCCTGGGCAAAGCCACAACAAATTAATACATTTCTTTGAAGGTCAGACAAAAATCTGGCCTTAAGAAAGCTTTTAGAGTTAAGCTTCAGAGATTGCTATAAGCTAGGTAAGAGGCATTTCCTTAAAACATTCAAATCAAGTTCAGGATGTGGGGGGGGAAATTCACTGGTCTCTAAAGAAAACAAATCTATGCAGCAACAAGGAAAAAAGTGAAATCACATTAGGAGGTGATGTTAGACAAAAGTAATCTGAGTGATACACTGTAAACCAAGTGCTATATTTTGCTGACCTTAGAATTTCATACAGGCATTATTTTGCCTCAAAGCATGAATATCAAAGGGACAGATCAGATTGCTGTGTCACTGTATGTACCTGATGCAGGTCAAACCCAGCAAACAGAAAGTAAAAGCAGACCTGGAGGTCACCTTCTTTCCCCAGATCACTGCCACACTGAATGCATTAACACTTGCACAGTGCTCAGATGCTGTGCTGAAGACACAAGCTGGTGACCAGTAAATCTGCATTCAGCTCAGTGATTTCCTGGAGTCTGTTACAAAGATATCCTAGATCCATTTACTGAACAATTACAATGATGAACAATAAGTGAATGCTCATTCAGATAAACCCTTGAGGGGACAACCCTCCTAAGCCCTCCAAGGGGCTATGAAGAGTTTGCTTCCCTATTATTTTCATCCTGGGAGATGTATAAAACATGAGAAAGTCTAACCACTGAGCTGCACACTGTTGCAACTTGCCCAGTTTCCCCGCCATCCACAGAGTCAAATTTCTAAACTTCACAGGATGGCTCACAACCCCTAATTGTCTCTTGACTCCCTTCCTGGTCAGATCAGGCTTTATAAAGTTTCTTTAATGTGTGTCAAGCAAAGATAGCATCTTCTCTGGGAAAAGCCAAAGGCTGAAGCTTGTCACAAACAAGGAGCACTCCTGGGTCACAGGCAGGGGAAAGTCACAGCACTGAAGTTCAATATGATTCTATAAATATGTATGAGGAACAAACACTCACAGGCTACATCTGTAAACGTAAACTGAAAGGGTGAAAGAACAGTTCACTGTCGGTCTGAATCAAGACAAGTGTGCCAGTCAGCACTTTCCCAGGCAGCATCTGCCCCTTCCCAGGACTCAGCACAGAACAGGGACCACAGGCAGGTTAGCTGCAGATACTGTCTTTTGGGGGAACTGTAAGTGAAACTACAACACTGAGGCAAACTGAGCTGTGCTAGTTGGCCTCAGGCAGGTAAGCAGAGCAGGGCTCAGTGCACTGTATTTATGGGGTGCAGATGCTGTGGGCAGGGGGGCACAGGGTCCAGCTGGAGCACAGCTCTCCCACACCACCTGAGCTGATGCCCAGCTGAAGTGCCAGAGCCACAGCCCGGCTCCCACAGCCCCTGCACAGGGCTGCTCTGCACACACAACACCAGAGCTGTGCCAGCACTGGGAGCTGCCAGAGCTTTGGGAGCTGCTGGAATCGAGGCCCCCATGCCTTCTGACCGACAAACAAACAGGGCTGAGCATACTGTCAGCCCATTTCTGCTCTTCATTAGCTGCTATTTCTGCTGTTTAAAGCCTTCTTTCTATTTCCAATGTAAGTGCACCTGACCATCTCCCCTCTTAGTCAGGATTAAAACAGGATTCCTTATGAATCTTTACACTAAGCCCCCCCATAGACACTGAGACTAAACATTTACTTTTATGAATCAATATTGCTTCAGTGGTATGACTTGGGCCATGTTATATAAAGTTAACATCTCCAGTTTTCCCTCAGCTAACAGGTCTAGAATACTTTCCACAGTATATCATGAATAATTTTCCACAGTAGAAACATGTGACGTGTGCTGTGATCGCTGACCAGTAGAGGGAGATGGGATACCACAGCCAAATAAAAATCTAAACTCCAGAATCTTTCAAAGGATGCCATGAGAGCACAACCCAGATCCATTTTTTCTTCTTCCTCCATTGATTGTTACTAGCTCAAACTAAGAGAGCCAGAAAGTGAGCCCTTTAATCTGGTTTAGCTCTAGCATTATTAAAAACCTGAATTCAAATCCCTGCAAAACTTCTTCAAGGCATCAGGCCTTTTTTTGGTGGGTGTTTTTTGTTTGTCTGCTTTTAAATTAGGAGAAACACTGATGTAGGTAAGGGTGAAACAGTTCCAGGAAAGACAAATATCCATTTGAGAGGATTCATGGAACACTGAATGTTTCAAGGCTGTGTACTATGATTTCAAAATAAGAACTGATACAAGTACTGGAAAATAAGTAATTTTATACAAAGAACAGTTTAGAAGTTTTTATCTGACTACCCTTCTTAGGTTAATTCTCCACCATGTACTTATTCAGCTGGCTTAGAAAAAGAAAAGCTATTCTATTTTTATATTCCAGACACGCTTGTGCACCAGCCACACTGATCAAGTTGAATCAATATAATGTGTTGTGAAGACAATGGTGGTGGCACACAAGCTGCCAGGTAGAGAACTAAAGGGAAACACTGAAGTATTTAAAGGATCTCCCAGCAGTGTAGCCAAGGCGAGCATTCAGATCAGACTGTTTAATTTTTTCTTAAAGAATCCTATAATTTAGTAGTTCAGCAAAACCTGCTGAGTTGGAAGACAGTGCCCATGTGGGAAGAGAACTACTGCTCTACAATATTATGACTTTATAAATTAAAACTAGTACAACTGGTAATAAATGCAATGGTGCAAAGTCCACAATATGCAGTTTAGAGGAAAAAAGGCTCCTTGCCAGCAATGCCAGCTCAAGATTTGGTCCAAATTTATCATATACTGGAGTCTGAACAAGTAACTCCAGACTTCCCTTCCACCACTGCTGCTTTCAAAGAGCTGGAGAAGCATGAGAATACGACCCCATGACCACAGACCAAGGCATGCCTTGTTCTCCTCCACTTGTAATCCAAGATCATCTTTAGGGATGCCAAATAAGACAATTTTGGTCAAGTGTTGTGAAAGTTCTTCCACTACCATTAAGTTACCTGCCCCAAATGCCCTCAAGATTAATTGGCTAATGGAATAAAGAACAATAATCTTTCCAATTCGAACAGTGATCAAGCTCAAGCCTTTGACCCAGGTGACTGCTGACAGCTGAGAATGCAGGTACCAATTCCCAACATATTATCTCATAGTATGAGAAAAAATATCCCCTGGAATCAAAAGGAAGCCAATAGCCTTTGAGAAGAGCTGAAAGAGTGACAGTGAACCCTACCATCCTAAATTTGACCTTTCAGGTCAAAGAGGTCTGAGTTCTCTACTCCAGAGCTGTCATTCTCTCTTTCAGGCAGAAGAAAGGGAACACTGCAGAACTTTTTCCTCTCTAAGACAGTGGAAAAAGTCCATGTAGGTTTCCCACCTTTTAGATCACAGCACTCAATCCAGCATTACATATGATTATCTGATACTCAGAAGGGATCTGTGAATGTTTTGGGACTGAGTATCTGTTACACGATTTCTTCTGACTGGAAAGCTGAAGTCTGACCAGAATTACTTAATGGGCTTAGTTAAGTCAGAATTGGAGCATCTTTAGAAGGCAAAACACACTGAAACAACAAAAAGCCAAAAAATACCAATTGCAAAATCGAGGAAACAAAGAAAGCCACAGCTTTCCACCACACTGCAGAACAGATTAGGCTGTTTCTATAGCAGGCAGCTAATGCCTTCTTTTGGCAAACAGACTCTTCAGACAGAGCCAAGAGTCTAGCAGATGATTTACTGATTAAATACAAAATGAGAACTGAAAACAAAAATCTTCTGGAGAATGTAATAATTTGCATAATTAAGCCATCCATTTTACTCCTAAACAGTCTTATTAATACAGCAGGAACAGGCTCCTAACACCTGGGTACTCTTCAGCTATTGCACAGGGATCTTACATCAAATGCCTTTATGTAAATTCTGATGGCCATGAAGAAGCCAGTGTGTTTGGTCTCATTTGAGATTTTTTAGAGATATTCCAACTGCAAAACAATTTACATCCTGTCTTTCTGTTCTGCTAGGAAGCTTTCCTCAACTCCTCCTCTAGCATAACATGAAAGATACAGTTGAAACAATATGGTTTTGTACAGTCAAAGCAGAGCACTATGGGAGACCTTCTCTGCAGGAGATCAAATTTCATTTAACACTCAGGAAACACTCATTTTAAAAAAAAAAAAAAAATGAACTGCAAGCAAAGGCAGACTGAAAGGAGAATACTCACTTGTAGCGTAGTGTCGAAAACAACAAGCTTAGAGCTTGTTGGAACAATGTCATAACACTTGTGTGACCTCATGAATCGCACATAAATGTCACTTTCCGATTCTTCAAGTGCTGTAAGTAAAAACATTGTGTTGTTTTATTTAAGCAACGTTAAAAAAATAATACTAATAAAAAAAGAAGTAGTAAAAAAACATGCCAAACCAACTGAACACCAGTGCAGAGGGACAACCCTCCTACAGCCAAACTCGGATTCACGCTTTCACATCCGGGCAGACAGTCACAGGTTTGCACTTCGCGTTTCAGACTCATCTCTCCTTTCAAATTAAATGGAACAGAACCAAAATGCATTGTTCTTCTTTGATGAAAAAGGACTTTCACACTGAAGAGCTTTATTTTTGAAATTTTGGGTTGGGTTTTTCTGCAACAGCAAACTAGTGGAATATGCATCTGAACTCCAGTTATGTACAAAGGAAGCCAGCTTGATACTTAAGTAGTGTTGAGCTTGACTAGCTTTAGCTCCTTAGATTACCATTTCTTGAATCCTGTCTCTGCCTGGTCCACTTTTCACACAGTAGTTTTGTATTTTCTCAAGAGGCAGCAGGCAAGTTCTGCTATCAGTTCCATTTTCATCAGACTGCATGTACAGCATCACCAATCTAACACTCTGCCCGTAGTGTGACATTTCTGCAGCAAGGACATGCAATCCAGCCCTTCCTGCCTCAAATCTACTTTGCATTTGTCAGAGTTCAGATGCCCATGCATACAGTCCCCAGATCTGCTCAGGTACATTAACTTTTAGGTTTTTTAAGCAGTTTAGCCATTCATTCTTTACAGCAGGTACCTAGAACATGGTCAAGGTTAACCCTTCCATCAGAGATGTGCCCTTAGACCCTGTAATAATGCACAGAAACTTGGTCATGTGTTAAACTTTTGAAGAGCGGATGAAAAAGAAAATAAACAAACACCCTTCCCCTCCCCTTCCTTGAAATACCATCCTCTCAGTTCTGCAACAGCATAAACAGCTACTGTCTGCACAAAATTAATTTAATGACCCTGCAATAGAGTTGTTAGGAGACTTTTTGTTTGTTTGTTTGGATTTTTGTTGTTTTGTTTGGTTGTTTTTAAACACCCTAACTATAAGCAAGATGGGGATGAGATACTAATCAACAGAAACAATATTATAGGAACATTTAAATGACAGAACAAGAAGCCCGGTCTTTGGAAAGCTAAAGTTGCTTCTACAAGCACAAGTGCAGTCCCTCTGTGCAGTAACAGAGTCCTTATTTACTTTAATCTCAACTTTGTAAACAATTAAAATATTACAGGTAGAAACAAGCACAGGAACACCTCAAATAGTAGATTATCACCTACCATTCCACCCAAATTGTGGAATCACCAGCCTTGAAAGTGTTAAAGAAACATGTGTGGATGTGGCACCTGGAGACATGAATGCTGAACATGATGGTGTTGGGTTAACAGCTGGACTCAGCTTAGAGGTCTTTCCCAACCTGAGTGATCCAATGATTTTATGATTCTATAAACTACAAAACAGCCAACTGTTGTGAGTTGAAAAAAATTTACACTCTTAGCAGAGCTCAACAAGAGTCTTGCCAGCTTACCATCAGTTTTGCAAATGTTATGTATCACAACAACATGGGAAAACAATTTAACCAGGGGAGGCTGTCAGTGGCAGCCACAGTGAGGAACTCTGCGCTCACCAGCACAGTGAAGGTGGGCCTATAAACCCTCCTCTCACCCACCAAACATTCCCACTCTCCAAACACAATTTCAGCTGGACTTCAACAATCTCAGCCACTCGGGATTCTTGGGATTAGTTAAGTGCTATCACACCCCATGGTGTCTTCCAGCTCAGAGCAGACACCAGAAAGCAACTGCTTCCCTTTAATTGTAACTGGAAAGTTACAGTTAAAAATACTCACAAGCATGAGATAACCATCTGTGAGCCCTGTTAACACCCGTGTAAATAGCTAGGAAACTCTAGCAGGATCTGAACAAGGATCCAATTGTCCAGCTGGAACTGAGGGTTATTTCTACAGAAGATCTTTATACTATAAATAAGTATAATGCACTGCTTTATTAATTACTAACTAAACATGCAAAACATAAGCAGCGCTGATTTAACTCTCATGGTCCTACACAACTCCATCAAGTGTCTGTTGGAAAGGATATTTAAGATCTTCTAACACCTTCAGCTACCTGGCATTACTAAGCAGCTGCTGTAGCCTAATTCCTTGTACAGCTGTTGTGTGTGCATTATGTATAACAACAGCTGTTCAGTGGAGAACAGGTCTCCCAAACCAAAGGCTCAGCACATCTCTGGGATGCACTCACACCCATCTTTCCTGCACAGAACAACTGGGCAGGGCATAATCTCCTGTACAGTTTCTCCCTCCTTCCAGAGGACAAACTTACTGCTTTTATTTGCATCCAGCCACCACTGTGCTGCAAATATAAATAATTAATCATGAGCACACTCATCTCCATGATGGTATTTCTGCTTTATTACCTATCTGTTTTCTATTTCCAGTCTTACCTATTTTTCTGATAAATGCTCATCCTTTCTGGCTACTATTAATCTTCTGCAGTCTCATCCAGTACCTGCAGAGCAGCACTCCCTGAAGATGGACACAGACAGATGCCTTTTGGCTTGACTTAAAACCTCCCTCAGTGTCTGCATGTCATCTCTGATCTGCAGACGAGATCAGTTGCCCAACATGCAGGAGATAGGAATACAGAACTGCCTCCAGCCAAACCTCAGCTTTCTACGGCTCATGATGTGGAATTCAGCTGGCTCACAGAGCAGATTCCCAGCAGGAGGCATCTCAATCTAAAGCAGGATCAGGGAGGAGAAGAATCCACTAATAAGTAGTTGAATGTGTGTCTCCATGGGGGTGCTCACTCCTGAAAGCTTATTTCTTGAAGATTCATCTGAAAGGTGTTTTGCAAGTGGCCATTCTCCATGTGCACTCCCTCTCCCCAAGTCACAGGTGGAGGCAAAAATACCCTAATCCCCAGGGCTATTTTCTGCAGTTGTTAACAGAGCACAAAAGTCACCCAAAGGCTGAAGTTGAGCACCTTGTCCTACAGGCTTTTGCAGAGTAAATTCTTTGCATCAGCATTTCATTTGTTCCTACTGTTAAAGTTCCTTTAACGAGTAGAAGATCAATCTGTTTGTATTTCTGCCACTCTGCTCCCCAATCTTATTCACTAAAGACCAAATGATTTCTACTCCCTTCCTTTCTCCCACCCTTCACTATAACAAGACATGCTTTCATTTTTATTTCAGCCAGTAAACATTATTTACAAAAGCATCACAGCCTTTTTTTTTTTCTTTCTTTTAAACAGATGAATTATTCAGCAATACTGACTCAGATTGCAGTGGGACTCAGTACAAAGTTTAATTGCCTATTTAGAGAGCTCTAAGGTAGAACTACCAGCTGAATACTCATAAATGACAGGGAAGCTTCTGCAGCATTGCTGAAGCCATTTCCTCAGAGATCTACTGAAAAGATGCCTTCAGCTCCACTCATGCCTTTGCCACCATGCAGGGTGCTTCTCTACTGTAACTTTCCCCTCAGAATATCAAGGCCTTCAAAAGAAGGAAAAAGAAGAGGGGGAAAAAAAAAAAAGAAGTGCCTGCAGATGGAGAACAAGAACATAATACCATATGGTCAACACTTATGGAAAAGCTTCCAAATACTGCAACATAAAAACCTATAGAAAGTTCCTCAGAAGAGTCTACTGCAAACCACAGGCTGCCTTTCTGTGCTGTGTTCTTACAGGGCTGGCCCAACAACAAATCCTGGGCCACACATGCCTCCTAATTTCAACAACACAAAACCATGCCCTTTTCTATTATATTTTATATTATAGCTTTATTATGCTCCTGGTATCCAGTCACATTTCAAGTTCAGTCTTTGGTTCCAGGAGTGTTTGAAAGGCAGACATGGGGTTCCACAGAGACTTTTCATCTGCTTTGAAGTGTTAAGTCCACTGCAGACCACAACTGTGCTGCTGCAGCTCTTCAGAGCACCCCTGCTCTCAGGGTGGGATTGAGAGCTGGGACTGCTGGTAATTCTCAATTATTTGAAGAACACAAACCCTTCACATCAACCTAAACAACTGTTTGAATAACTGACTTCCCTAAGTGTACTATAAAATTAACTGCTCAGTTTTAAAAGCCCTTTAAAAAGCAGGGACAAAACCCAGTGGATAGCAGGATGTAAAAATACACTCAGCTGACAGCCCAGCCTGCTGAACAACTTGCTGGAAGACAGAAACCACAAATATACACAGTAATTCCATCATTCACCCCGATTTTTAATCAGAATCAGCATGGAAACTGTGCAATTTTAAAAGCTTAGAGTTCTCTTACAGCAGCAGGAGCTGAGCTAAGCACTTCCAGCACCCGGCACTCCTCTTCACCCTAACTATTAACATAACCATCTCCCCTGGGCCAGTTCTGATGGTGGATAAAAGGAAATGGGGGAGCAGACGTGTATTCTTGTGATATTCTCAGTTGTGTTAAATAACCTACTTCCTGGGGAAAAAAAAAATTCTTATTTTCTGTTACAGCACACACACATATCTGCACTTTAGGTTACTCCAAGTCATCCTTCTATTTTAAAAATCACATAATATGTTGAATATTGCATTTCAGATGCCAGAGAATTAAAATATTAGTAAAAGACCACAGATTTTTTCAATCCAATGTTTACTATAAAACTCCTCCAACAGCAACACATTTAGTGAAGTTTATTGGTGTAATTACACTGATAAACTTTACTAAAAGATGTTGTGTATACCTCTATACTATTTCTCTCTTTTATCAGTTAATCAAGGAAAATAACTAAGTATTTTGTTAACATAGAAATCAAAACAGCTTAGACAAGGACATATCACAGTGAAAACAGGAACTGGAGAGTTGTTCATGCACATCTGGCTTAAGCTGCAATTTAACAGAGACATTTTTCACATCTCAGGCCAACACTGCTTTGTCAGCAAACACAGAATAACTTCACCTTTTCAAAGGCCAAGTCTAAAGATGTCACTGATCCCTTTGCACTGGCTGTGCTGCTCTCCAATTTACACAGAACTGTTCTAAACCTTGGCTGGAAAAGCTGAATTTGTCCCAGGTTATCAGCTTCCTCACAGTGTCAGATTTAGGGCTATTCAGCTCCCATATCCAGCCATGTGGCAAGCAGATTATTCCTGCCCTTTCCTTACACTAGAAGCTGTGCAGGACAAGGACAGCATCCTTGCTGTGGCAGCCAGCCATTATCCCAGCTTAGCTATGCCAAATGGTGCCAGGAGACACCGGGGTGTGCAATCACTTCAATAACCCAGCACAAGTTACCACCTCTCCCCCCTGTTAGAGATAACCCTTGGCAGAGAATACAACAGGTACAAGACACCATTAACCTTGTAAATTGTTCTTCTGCTCGTGATTTTATCTGAAAGCTGTCACCAAAACTGGCTATAAAGTTTCTGATCACTCCTGATCTGAACTTACCGAAGGAGTTCTTTAACACCCTCTCCCAAGCCCTCCCAAGGCAGGAGATGGGGGGAGTTCCTGTGCAAGTCACTAACACTTCTAATAGATTTGAAAAAAACCATCCACAATGGATACAAGTTAATTCACTCCCAGAGCAAAAATGACAGTACTGAGCAAGAACCTCAAACTATTCCTCACCAGCAGGCACTGAAACACAACTTTTAAGGAAAAATGGAGTCATCTGAATGAAGCAGGCTTTCAAGAACAATGTTCTGGAAACCCAATGTTCAGGTAGGATATTATCAGGATTCCTCAGCCAAGGGACAGACAGGAACAGAAATACAAAGGAATCCAGTACCCGCTGTGTACAGTATGTTGCTGTGATCATGAGCAACAGCTTTACTTCAACCTATCTCCTTTAAGAGAAATATGGCTAATTTGGTAGATTTTTAGGTAGGTTTGAATGACATACAAATTAAAATGTACATGGTATGTTCTGTGAAAACCATGGGAACAGAGGGACTTGGAAGAGAAGAACAAGAGACTGCAGTTTTGTCACAGAATAATGCAGTAAGTGGGCATGACTGCTCAGTCTGCTGAGCTGTCTGCTGAAGAGCCAAGAACACTGAAAACAGTGGACAAGAAACCAGACACCAGAAACTGAATCAATGTCAGGCTTGGTAGGACAAGAATACTAACATAGTTTAAGAAGGGCAAGTACAGAAAAAAGAAGTGATGTTGTACTGTATGATTTGATTTCCATTTATTCATGAGGAAACTTTTCTCAGAAAAAAAACAAACTACCACCATGAAAATAACCACCCATGTCATCACTGACAGGGTAAGTCCCCGTGGTAAAAAAGGACAGAAAAAGCAAGGATACCTACTCCAAGTGGCAGGAGATAAATCAGAGAGAGACTAGAATACGAGCTGGAAGGGACCCACAAGGATCAGAGTCCAATGCCTGGCTCTGGAAAGGACAGCCCCAAAAGGTTTAGAATGTGCTTGACAAAACTGTGCTGCAGAGATGGAAACCAAGACTAGAAAAGGACTGCTTCCAGTCTTGCAGGGGAAAACCCAAATGGGTTTGCAGTCCAGGAAATAACATGATGACAGTGACAGGAGCTGACTGCCCCACCACAATCTGAAAGGATTTCAAACGCAAGAAACAGGAAGAGAAGATGTAGCGACAGAGACAAGACTTTGTTTTCCTTTCTGTGAAGCTGCAAAGAGCTTTAAAACATCCTGGCAGACCACACATTAAAGTTACACAGCAGCATTATTCATGCAGCCACAGGCTATGCGATATGGATGCTGCAGACTGAGTATTTCCCACCCCGCTCTAAAGGAATGCAGGAGCTGGCAGATAAAGCAAGATCACAGCAAGTTTATAGATGTAAGAAACTCTGATACAAATAAGTGATAGGAAGTGTATCTAGAGATGAGTATCAGAAGCTTCTTCAGTGATCCAAGATTAATTCAATTACATATTACAGCATTAACGCAAGATGTGACCAAAGAAAAGGACTTTAAAGAGAAGTGTGAGCACACAGGGCCAACATCAGAGTAAGTGAGCTCTGCCTTGCTCACTGTACCTCATCCTACAGACAGGAACAGGGTCTAGAGCAACACAGAAAAAGAGGGGAGAACAGGTACATTAACAGAT
Source organism: Scytalopus superciliaris (assembly GCA_013400415.1). Taxonomy (NCBI): domain Eukaryota; kingdom Metazoa; phylum Chordata; class Aves; order Passeriformes; family Rhinocryptidae; genus Scytalopus; species Scytalopus superciliaris. Next base: position 183,091 of record VXBX01002794.1, read on the forward strand.
AAGTAACTGTGGACAGAGAAGTAAAAGCACTGTCTTGTTGCTCAAGTCTTCAGGAAAAGGTTAATCCTTCTAATAATTGTAAAAAGCTAAAAGAAACCATAATACATCTTTAAACATTTTTAAGAATTATATTAATATTCAGGATTGCATGCACCTACACTTTTGTTTTGCACACATTTTAGTGTGTCTTTTGAATTCTAGGGTCTGTGCAACTGTTCAGCCACTTTAGATCATTAGGGTAATTGAGATGTTTTCTCCCCCTGTCACAAGAAGTTGCTTCATGCAGAGACAGCAGGTTATTTTGTGTGCAAAGGAGTCACTTTAGTTAAAAGCAACCATTCCTGAACTCTGCAGGTTCATGAAAGAGAAGATACAGTACCATTCCAAAGGAAAGCCACGCAAATTCAAAACAATCTGTCAGAAACCTCAGGCCTGTACTAAAGCAAGTTACTAAAACCAGTGTATTTGAAAGCACCTACAAAGGCAACTCATCAAAAGTAAAGAAGAAATCCAATGCTCCAAGTTCAGTCTAATCTGTTTTTACTCAGAATAAATGATCAACTGGGTAAAAAAAAGAGAGGAGACAAAAAGTAAAATAATTTAAAAAATCACCTTATCCTTGAGACACTCATTCCAAATCAAGTATGGATACTACTCCATGTGGGAAAGAGAGTAGAATCACCACACAGTAGCTGCCTAAAACAAGCAAACACAGCTGCAGCTGGCTTTGCAAGACTGGATGACAACTGTGTGTTTTTAAAAAGACACGAAATCCAGTTCGAAGTCTTCTCCAAGTCGGAACGTTTGCAGGGACTCTCTTGGGCAAATCAGGCAGTGCAGAATGGGATGCACATTCACACTGCAGACTTTTTACTGTTTCTGCAAGTCACTATGGAAGTGTTTTAGCAGTAGTTTGATACTTTATATTGCAAGAGAGTCTCAGGGACTTCATTTCACTCAACACTGTCCATAGTGATCTTCAAAACAGGAACAGCAGACGCTTCGAAGAGTCTGCAGTAAGAGTTAGAAATGGTTGCAAGACTTTAAACCTCACAATGTCTTCAAACTGAATTTGTAAGTGGTTTGGACTTAATACAGTTTTTCAGGGAACACCAAAATCTGAAAGAAACATCCAGTTGGAAGAGTGCAAATTATGGGAGTGACTAAATATCACCACCACTGAGAAGCACACACCCTGTCATTAACTTGATTCGATATAGCAGAAGTAGGGAAGAAAAGGCCGTTCACTTAAACAAAATAATGGACAAGCAAAAAAACCCACCACAGCTGTTAGAGAGCTATTAACACATTCCAGAAGCTGGTCAGACAGAACAAAGCAACCTTAGGACACTGCACAACCTCCTTCCTTAAACGTCCTAACAGTGGAATGAGACAAACTCTACAAAAGCACATCCTGCTTAAGTGAAGAATTAAAAAGGTTATTAGTTCCTGACAATACTTCAAAAAGTCCACTCTTCTGATTTTGAGGTTTAAACACCCACATTTCTTCAAACTTCAGTAAAAGAGACTACTAAGACAGTTTATTAAGACTTGTAAGAGAAAACTGATAATAATTAGCTGCTTGAAACAAAGGAAGATTCAGATTGTGCTGCAACCTTCCCTGTATCCAGAGCACATTTCAAAATCCTGCACTGAATTTTGTTTCTTATCATGGGCACTAGTAAGTAAATGGGCTGAGGAGTTAACACTTCTATTTTACTATAGCTCTCTCCTGTCAGTATGGACAAGCAAATGATTATTGTGAGATTTGAGACAAAAATAAAGTGAAGAACAGCTTAAGAAACCTCACATTCCAGAGCTAATCATAGTAACTCTGAAGTTTCTTGTCCAGGCAGGCAAAGAAATGTACTTGTTTACAAGCAAGAGCTGCCTTGCTTAGGAACTAACTGGTACACAGTATCAGAAGTCCAGTTGAATAATTTTGAAACAGCTCCCTATACCTTAAATCAACCTTTGGCCAAAGATTTATACTTTGTGAAAATCTGCATTACCGTGGGCTTGTGACTAAAGGTAGAAACTTCAGCCTGCAACCTAAAAATGCTTTTCTAAGATTTTCACCACAACGAAGAATAAGCTGACCTGAAGAATCTTCTAACACATGCTGAAGATCCTCCCTTGACAACAGGCACTATGATTTTTTCCCTAAGCATCCCAAACAAAGATCTAAATTAAGATGCCGCCCGTCTGGAATGCGGGCCTGCTCTTCAGGATTGTGAGACACAGCCACGAAACACAAGAAACTAAAAATGGTATTAAACCTCTGAATGGGAATATCAGCCACCACTTGGTGCAGAGCTGAATTCAAGGGAAGCTTAAGGGATGTGATTGCAGGGAGAATAAACCAGCCTGTATCCTTGGTATCTCCACTGGAAGAATGGTAAACAATTTGAACTTTTGCTGTATCTTTAAAACAAGTAGAAGTCCTGCCACATACACAGTTTGCACACGCTTTACAAAAGAAATAGTCACTTAAGTCTTCTGGGAATTAGCTTAAGATCAAACCTAAACACGCAGCTTAAGCAAAGCATTAATCACAAGACAAGTATTTCTAAAGGAGGACATAGAATCTTCATAAGCCACAGTCATATCCTTACTGAACAGGGCAAGTATCTAATCTTTAGGCAATCTTCCACTGAAGACTACACTCAAAAATATCATTTATATAATGCTTTAAGGAGGAAATAATTTTTTAGGCTTAAGTCTTAAGGACTTTGGAGTCTGTTTGCTGGAGAAAGTTTTGTGAAGTCTAATAACTGTTGGTCTCAAATCCTGAATGACTACTTACAACATCTTAACTTGAAGCCTTTAATAATTCAGTATTTACATTTTCATTTCTCCCTAGTCTGCCCTTGCACATTTCTTCTCCTTCCCTCCCTATGCATGCCAACACTTTCTAAACAGCCATTATTGGTATCCCTTATTAGAATTTACGAATCTGTATGCACACTTTAGTAACTACCAAGTGTTCTGTTTCAAAATACCACTTAAGAGATTTACCTAAGAGCAGGCGTGGCTTGAGGCTATACAGAAAAGGAACTAACAGCTTCCTGGCTCAAGTAGGTGTGATCCAAAACACATTTAATACAATGTATTTTGATACAGTTTTCTGGAACCTGGTTTAGAGGTTCTACTGATCAGTTCTCTGTATCACAGATGGACTGCAGCTCTACCCAACGCTGATTTTCCTCTGAACTCATAGGATGTCCATACAGAGTACTGCTGGAGTTCTTAGGGGGTTTTAATGGGCTCAAAATTACAGGGGAGATACAAGCAACTGGTGTAGAGCAAAGCATTCACCTTCTGCACTGTGGCATTCAGAGCTTCTATCAAAGGCAACCACACAATCCCTTCCACCGAGTGATCCTGCTCCATCCTGAAGTGATTCAAAGCATTGAAGTCCATCCTACAACTCACTCCCACAGTAACTATGCTGGAAGTTAGAATACTGCTTCAAAGCTTACACAGGAAGAGTTTATAGCCATTTATTCTTGTGCCAGTGTAGTTCTACAGTTAATTTTCCTCACTGGTGTTTACCCCCTTCCCATCCCTTACAGAATGTTTTCATACATACAGAGTTATGACATCCCTTCTTGCTTTTCCCTTTACTGAGCTAAATGAGCAAAGCCTTACAGTTTTCTCATGAATGGCCTTTTTCTATGCCCATCTTAGTTTGCTCCCTTCTCCAGCACCTCAGATGTCTTCATATTCTCTGTCTTTACATTAGCAGAAATTCAAACTAAGCAGCAGAAAAGAATACCACACTGTTAGGAAACAGTAGGGAAAAAAAACCCTTTAGATTCTGTTCCTTAAAATGCCCAGTGTCAGAACTAAATACTCTGCCACAATACACAGAGAAAACCAAAATAATATTGTGAAAAAAAACCCCAGCAACCTCCTTAAAAAACACCCTATAAAAGACAAAAAGAAAAAATCACATCATAAATACAACCACTTGTCTACAGCACATGAAGACTGCTTTCAGACATGTAGGACTGCCATCTAACTTCTGCCACAGTCAAAACTGGCTAATTTCCCCAACTGGTTTGTACAAAAATCCATACAAAACTCAGCAGAGGGGGAAAGAACCTAAACCCAAGTCAGATTTCTTCAAATAGTATTGGACAGCTACGCTGAAGACATCCACATTACATTCAACAGCCTTTTAGATGTGGCTCCCTTGTAGAAGGACAGGGCTATTTAAGCTTTCCAAAGCTCCATCCAGATGCCAAGTTGGATGCCTAAAAGTCAAGTTCAGCATTGCTCTAACATAGTTATGCTTGTATTAAACCGCTCTGGCTTTGTGTTAATCCTGGCCATTAATCCTGGCCTTCTACAGAAGGATTCTCCTTTGAACTGCCAGATTTTCCTTTTGTCAGTCTCTTGTCATTAAAGAGCCACACCACAATATGCATCCAAAGGCAAAAAGTCTCAGTATGGAGAGAAACATTTTGCTTAAGGATGCAAAGACTTACGAAAAACAATGCTATCAGCTCCTGTACTTATGTTGGAAATGCTGAATTTCCTAAGATGTTTCACACTTAGCTACTTCTCCCCAAGCCCATCAAATGCTAGTACAGCAGTAGTTCTGGAAGTCAAAATGCTACCCAAAGAGCAAGCTCCTAACAAAAAGCAGTGCTGATGCCAGTGACGTGACTCAAGGCTCCAAATCCTGTCATCATTCACCCTCAAATTATCAAAAACACATTACACATAAAGGCCTGTCTTCCAGGACAGTCACATCTGTTGCAGATGATTAATAAGCTGAAACATTCCTTAGGACTGTTTAGCAACAGTTAGATTGAGCCAACTGATGCAAATGTTCTGCTGTCATTCTTGTCACACTGGCCTTACTTGAGTTTAAACCAGGTCACCTCCCTTGAGTACCCAGCCATGCTCCAAGGCACTGGACTTTCTAAGAACACTAGACTTGATCAGGACAGCCAAATTTAACAGCAGAGGGTATCAAACTACTAGGACAGTTATACTGTTACATCTATACTGTCCTGCCTATATATGCAGGGCATTGGAGATGTCCACAGGAGAGAACCCTGGAGACCACCCCTGAGAAGTTTCTCTAGGAAAGGACTCTGTAGTTGCCCTACTCCATCCTGGCAGTGCTCAGCAAAGCAGCCACAGACAAGTAACAGCACCTTGCAATCACCTGCAAGGCAATGCTGATGTTGTCACACCTTCCAGGTCTATCTTTGCTCAAGCATATGATACAGTACACTCAATACCTCTAAAGCACGAAATTGAGATGGTACTGGCCAAAGCCTTTCACCTCACACCAAGCAGTTGTTTACCAGCTGTGACAGGCCACTATCAAACCAAACAGCTTCTGGATCATGGAAGCTGCACAGGGAAGTTATCAGCAGAGCTGACATTGTCCCTCATTTGATGCAGATGAAAGTGACAGTACCAGCAAGAGTGGCTGGTGAAGGTGACAACAGACATCAACACACATGCACATTTCTGAAGCAGTATGTCATTTGAGGGTAGAACACCAGCTTGTCCCAGTACTCCTCATGGAGAGCTGCAGGCCAACAATGCCTTCTGCTCAAAAGATAGTCTTTGCAAATCACGCAGGTCCAACTCTACCTCAACACTTCCAGTAAAACTGTTTTCAGTTCCTTGCAGCTTTGCCAAAGCAATGACATGGAATCACTGCCATGGTAAGTATTTTCTTGGAAGTCCCAGCCAGCATGGTTTCACTGTTTCCAAAAACAAGTTAGGGGAAATACATGTTTTGACCACATTAAAATTTTATGAAAGCTTTTTCATCAAGAAGCTCCTGCATCCTCCTTGATGGGAAGCAGGGAGTTTTGGAGCATGTCCCATGTATCTTTTGCTGTACTAAAACATCACCTCCCAGACTGGTAAGGCTCAAAAAGCTTTGTTTGCTGAGGAAGACTCTAAGTTTTAGCTGCTAAACTGGTTATTTCTTAGTCAAGACAGAGTAGGATTCCTCACTGTATGACTAAATACCGTGTTAAGAATAAGACAGTTGCATCTTATGTAGAAATAGGAAAACAGCTTGGACTGTCTGGAGACACTGAGCTCTGGGCTGACACGAACCACGTGCAGTACTTGCACATGATACAGATCCCTGTGTGATAGTAGGAACAGTCTCCATCAAAGACAACAGAACTTTCAAGATCTCCTCTTACCCTGCTCAATAAAGTTTTATACTTTTAATTAACTGTCATTTAGTACATAATTTTCCATCTTTAAACTCTGAAGATGGAAGTTTCCCAGGGGGAAAAACCCTCATCTATGATGTTACTATACAGCACCCTATGATGTTACTATACAAGCTTGCCCAGGACCATGGGGCAATTGGTCATGATTCTTGCATAAACTAGTAAAGCTGAATATTTGAATACTCTAGATATATTATTCCTTAACAACTCTGGAAAATACATCACAGGAAAACCCATTGTCCTGTTGATGTTTTTGTTGCAAAATGATGGACAAATTTTAGCTGAGTAAATTCAGTGGAGTAAGTGGCTGTCCACAGTCTCAGAAGCAAATGTTCAGTAATTCTTCAGGTCAGACAGCCAGGACAAAAAGCACTAAAAATGAGATTCTTTTAGACTCTGCTAATGTGCCTCTTACATCACAAAGTAACTCTAAAGCTGGGAAACAATTTCAAACTCTAAGATCCTATGAAATCTATTAATACCAATCACCATTATCATCTCTGCATAATATTTTGTTGCCATGTTCACTCAGGATTCTGATCAGCTGTGGAAGAGTTCATGTAAGACATCCCCTATCACTATCACCACGTCCCCAGTATCTCAAAGCACATCTTGTGGGCAAAATGCTGTCTCCATGTGCCAGAGAGCATCAGCTTTAACAATCCCATAATGAATGTTTACTAGAAATGAATTACAGTTGCAAAAGAATGGCTTAACTTTACTGCCTCCTAACCCGAGCACTTGATCCCTCAGTCTTAAGAATGAAACTAAATCCAGCCTGCACATTAATGTGCATTTTACTACAAGCTTCTTTCAGGCTATTTTTGGCCCAAAAGTGACATTTGTTTTCACACCTTGGTTCAGATATTCACTAGACAGCGGGAGGATGGCAGACTGGAGGAGCTCAAGAAGAAACTACTTTTAATGAGAAACAGTAAGAAAGACCTGCAGAGCGGGGAAGGGATGACCCCAGAGACAACATTAGTTAAGAGGAGATACAATTGCTGGTGCAAGCAATTTTACTGGTGAAAAGTCTATTTCAGGGGACAGCCAGAAACAAGAGATGGATGATACAGGAAGAGGGAGATGAAGGCCAGAGCATTTCTAGGAGAGATTCCACTCTAATGCAAACTGTTTATCAAATGTCTAAATGCTGCTTTGTGCAACAAACCAGAGAAGTGGAGCATTCAGCAGCGAGCACATCAGTCTCATGATGCTGGTGCTACAATTACTGCACACACTTTGCAGAACTCCCTTTTTCCAGACTAGGAATTGAGCAGATACAGCACAGCCCTGCAATTCACTTCAGTCTGTCTACTGAAAACACCCCAATAAGGGGTTCACAGATGCCACAGAAAAGCAGTTAATTCTGCTTTCAGCAGCCACTGTTTATCACCCAAGGTGAGCAAAAAGAAGAGATTAACATGGATGACGAGAAGCAACATTGCAATAAAGGTAGTTTCTAAAGTAACGTGCTAAAACTAGACCAATTAAATCAATACAGGCATGTGCCTGCTACTCACTTGCTACTCTAACCTGGTTTCTCCTCTCACAGCACAGGTAGCTGGTGGAACACAACCACTGATGAACTCCAGCTCAAAAAATCAGGGTATGTAAGCGTAAATTTTTAACTGAAGCCCTTTCCCATATTAGATCTGCAGAGTAATTTCTCCTTGTTCGTCTCCAAGCTCATCACATCCTCCAAAAAAAGAAAACCCAGAAACCACTCTGGACATTGATCAGAAGTAGAAACAATCTTAATATAGAAACATGACTGCACAAACACCCAAGCTGGACAAGGAAACACACAATATGTACAAAGATAAACAGTTTTTGATCATTTATTACATTCATAAGAGGTCTCTGCACCATATTTCAGGCTATAATGAGAAACTCCACACCCATCAACAAGTAGCTTTCATACTTTCTGAGAAAACATAGGTAGGTCATTCCCATCCAAGGAATACTGAACAGGATGAATTTAGAATATTTTACTCTAAGTTTTCTGTTTATTTCTAAGCTGAACATCTTTCAGTTAAAAAGAAACTGTGGACTTCTTACATGTGAGTTTTTACTGTCCTGCTCTGGTTGCTGCTTGGAAAAATGTCTTTTAGGGACTCCTAAAGAAAACAAATATTCCTGGCCTATCCAGTCCTTCTGTGGACTCATTATGTGCAGAAAATGAGCCTACAGCCTGTCCTATTTCAGCTGCAGTGCCTTGGTGCTGTTTAACATCATCTCACCAAGATTTAGCCTTACATATCACCAAAGCAGTATTATTAAGCCAGCCCTAGACAGAACTAGTGATCCACCAGTATGTTACACTGATCCTAGAGAGTCCAGCCAAATACATGAAGATGTTTTAAACAAAAAAGATGACCAGCACTTCTTCCTGCAACAATAGCATCCTATCTACCACTGTCCATATTAATTAGGTACAGAATAGTATATCTACATTCTTTGCATACAATGAAAAATTGCCCTTCAGCTTACAGCACCATTTTATTTAGAAATCACATCATCAAGCCAAACTACATATTTCATCATGGTACTACTCACACCATAATAAATCTTTCTAGCACCATTAATTTCAATTTAAGTCTCTTAATTAGAATCCAAATTAAATGAACGCCTTCTGTGCTTTCACATTCTCGTTTGTGTAACCTTTGAGGAGAGTGAAAAACAAATCCACTTCGCATACTAGACGGCATTCAGTGCACACATTGAGCCTCATTTTTCAGCTCCTTTTATTAAGGCCCCTGTCTCAACAAAACTGCAGCATAATTTGATACACAAGATAGTTAGCAACTGTTGATGGATCCAGAACTGGAAAGCTCACAAGAGCAAATACACCAAAGCAGAGGCGGCCAGGAAAGTCAAGTTTCAAATTCCTCATTTAACTCACAATTTTATGTATCAGCAGGGAAACTTGAAGTATGACAAAAGATCATCAGTTGCAGTTTGGCTACAGCCACTGAATGAAACCTTATCAAGATTTCAAAGAAGTTTCTCGACTTCTGGGCACTCACCCTTTGCCATCCAGCAACAAAGTGAACACCACCAGATGTCATTTACTCCCCCACCCCCAATATTAGCACAATACACAACGACAGCAACCAGTGCAAAAATTTAGGTCATAAAACAGGTACTGCAACTAAGCTGCCGCATTTCTACCTGCATCTCTATTTCCTGTGATTCTCCTTCTCTGGGCCTCCTCACAGAGAAGAATTCTGGGCAGCAAGTTTTGGTCTGACATTCACACTCTCAATTTTACTTACGCTTTATGTTCTGAATACAGCGCGCTACATCCTTTCCACTTTGCTTTAAAACCAGGCCTGAAATTAGGTTTCTATTAAGTCTGAAAGGCTAATAAGGCAACTGCTTCCTTTCAAAACCCAGATACTGCTTCAAACTGGCCAAAGGTTTGCTATTAGACATCACCTTTTGAGAGATTCCTGAGCCTGCTCTTACCCACCCAGCGTGAGCACCCACAGACAAAGCCTCAGCCTTAAAGGTAAATAAATTAGGAGACAAAGTGAAATAGAAGCTAGAAAATTTAAAAAAAAAAAAAAAAAACTGAGAAAAGTCTACCAAACTTTCTGAAGAATTTGTACTATTTCCTTGCAGGGTTTTAGAAGACACAGATCTTCAGCCTCATCAGGTATCTCCAAATAATACTATGGTACACTGTTGAAAGTACAGAGGTGTTTGAAAACTGAAGGTTTGTTGTCTTGCTTTGTTTTAACCCTGACACCCTTTTCAGATTTCTGAGTTTGTAAGATGTTTAAAATAGGTTTTAAAATGGCTTAACTATTAGTGATTCAGCAGGTTTGAGGAACTTGCATCTTGCAATAGCAAGCTTAATGTAGAAATAAACACATAAACAGGTAAACTGTCTAACTCTCCATAAGCATAACACGAATGACTAACTAAAAATAGTTACACAGCGTGAGGAAAAAAACCCATACAAGTTCCCAACAGATCCCCTGCACAAAATATTCACACTTAAGCATGTTCAAGATGCACAAAGGCACAAGCATTTCATTGCAATTCGAACTCTGCCTGGACTCCTAAAAAAAAACCCAACAAAGCTCAAAGAATGCAATTGTTAAGAGCTTCCTCTTCTCACACGCAGAAAAGATTAAAATAAAAGGTGTTACTTTTCCAGACCAGTCCCACAACTGCAGGCAGCACGCGTGTAACCAAGAGGCTGCCTTATTAACATACGGGCTTGGATATTTCTCCTCACGGAATGACTCAGCCTGCTATTTTCAAAGTTTTCCTTAAATATTTGCCCTACATCTCACAATAGCAGCTCCCGACTACAGAAAAACACATCCCGTGAAGTCCCGGCCACTCCACGGCGCCCGCCGAGCTAATCCCGCCTGGGAATGAAAGATCGGGACACTCAAGGCGGACCTTCCGAAGGGAAAGGGGCTGCTTTGTGCGAGTTCCAGGGGGGGAAACCCCATCCAAACACAGGCAGTGCGGGGTCTGGTAGGTCGGAAGGGGGGAAATGAACTTGCCGGAGTCGGGGTGCGGGGACAGCGGGAGCGGCCAACACCGGGAATGGGAGCGGGAATGGGAGCGGGAGCGGCCAACACCGGGAATGGGGGCGGGAATGGGGGCGGGGGGGGCCGCACCGGGAAT
>VXBX01002797.1:3912-30111 GCA_013400415.1 Scytalopus superciliaris
GATGGGGATGGGGATGGGGATGGGGGGGAGCCGCTGCACCGCGGGGAGGGTGGAAAAGCCGGGATCTTTTGTGAGCCCTCCATCCCGCTCCCTCCGAAGCCGGCCGGACCGCCGCGGGGATGGGAGATGGTATGTTGTTTTTTTTTTTCTCCCTCCTGGATGTCGGGAGATGAGATGAGATGAGATGTATTTACAGTTGCCGTTTATCAGCAAGTAAATATCGAGCTCGGCGTGAGAGCAGCGATGCTTTGCTTGCTCGCTTGCCGGAGGTTTTGTAGCTGTTAACCTTCTGTTGGTGAGGTGATAATGTACAAGAGCAAAAAAAAAAAATAAAAGAAATAAAAGGCAGAGGGGAGGGAAACGCTGATCCTCACTGCCCGGCTCATCGCAGCATCGTCGCTGGGTTTGGTTAAAATTTGGGGGGGTATTTTTTTCCCTTTTGTCATGAGACACAGAAAGCCTCCTGAAACACTAGGTGCATCCTCACGAGGTCTTTTAAGTTTGTCTCGTGTGCCATCATTCAGGTTTCATTGATTCTAGCTGTTTTGTTAAAAAATAACCTACAAGAATCTGAGCTGCACAAATGTTCGTCATCCTAATGTCCTGACACAACCTATGAGAGGCAGGAGCCGAAAGAGGGGGAGAGAGTGGGGATATGTGCTTTCCCAGGCAAGGCTGGGAGGAGAGCATCATGTGCTGAAGACTATGAGCAGGAATGGGAGATGGGGGGAGGGAGTCTAAATTGTCCTGAGACCCTATTCAATCCAGCAAGGAAGATGGAGGATCTTGCTGCTGCAAAAAAATGTACAGCAGAAATCTCAGCCAGCTTCTCTCTGACTTGTTACCTCCCTTCAAAAAATAAATAAATAAGCAGAAAAAGAATCAATGTAAAACCCCGTGATTTGCTGTAATGTTTTTCCATGATACCTTTATCCTGCGTGCTTTACAGTCAGAGAGTCCAGTGATAGAGGTATGGGAGAAGCAGGGAGAGAGACTGAGGTTTATCGTCACAGGAGGGGGAGAAGTATCAGATCATGCTTGAAAGGAGACTTGTCAGGCAATGAGGTAGGGAGGAAAAATGCCTGTTCCAGGCAGCTGGACCTGAGGAGAAGGAGGTGGCTCCAGCACCTATGGCTCTGACGCTGGGTGGAAAACCTGTGGAGAGGTGATGTAGACAGATGGGGGAGTGGGGAGGAAGGATGTCTGAGGAAGACCTCGGATCCTCTCCTTGGAGGGCTTTTAAAAGAGTGGGAATTTTGAACTGAATGAGGACATGAACAAGGCTGAGTGTGGTAGCTCAGCTGCATGTGATGTAGCAGGACTTTTCGGCATGGAAGAAGACAGAGGTTGAGTTTTCTGACTTGGCAGAGTTTGGGGTATTTGGTGGGGGAAAGAGATCTTTGTAGCCAGTTCCAGGGGTGTATGTGACTTGGGCAAGGATTGCAGCTGAGGAGATGGGGAGAGAGCCTGGGGTTTGACTTTTCCATAGGTGGTTTCTCTGGTAAAAGAGGCCTTGTGTTAAAAATGGCTTTGTAAATTTCTGTTGATTTTGCTGGAATCTGACAACAGCAAGGAGAAAATATCTATCCCTTGTGAAAATAAGCATGGGGATGGAAAAAAGCTTCATCATGAACACTTCCATGCACCCAGCACCTCCACATGTGTGGAAACAGCAAATTTGTGCAAACACACCTGCCTGTGTAGCACATCCTTCCTCCTGAGGGACAACGTGCACGTGTTGTGAGCGTGGCTCCCGCAAAGACACGGCCCAGTTCTCGTGTTTTCCTCAGTTTACAGAGTAGCTTATTCTATCAGCCTGGTAGCGGGAGTGTTTGACAGCCGACTTCGCGATAGCGCGAATCGCAATGCGGGGTGGCTGAGGCTTGAAACCAGTGTGTGCCATGTTTCAGCTTTCCCATTCACGGCAGCATTCCCATGATGGAGCAGGCACATGCCACAGGCATCGCACGCACAAGTGATGCTGTAAAAATGTTACACACATCCACATGCAGAGGACAGTTCTTGGGTCAAATGCACTCCGAGAGTTGCTCTCTGAGAAGACGCTGAAGCAGCACCAGCACGTTGCAGGCAGAGCTCACACGCTGCTCCCGCACACGCAGGTCACACGTGTGCACACTCCACCTTTCCTCTCCAAGATCACCTGCTGAATTCCAGCTGGGCTGGCAGCACGGGGAAGTTTTGCAGTCCCGTGGATGGGGATTTGATGGCATTTCTGTTTCAGCTTGGCACTGGATGGGCTTGAGCCACAAAAGCTTAACAACAGGGAACGCTAATGAGCCCCTGCTTGGCACGCTGAGAAGAAAGGCCAAGGGCTGAGTGGGCATAAAAACAGTGGCATGGAGACCCTTGGCCAGTGCCTGAGCCTCGGCATGAAGGCTGGAGAGGGAGCAGAGTCTCTGGAGTCAGGAACAAGACAGCAGCGCTGCAGCAAAGGCGTGAAAGGAGACCATGTTGGGGGGAGGAGAGCAGGCTGCTGTTTCCACATCATCTGAAAACTCAACCTGCTGTCAGGACAGAAGGGAGGCTTGTGCATATTTTATGTCACTTTTCTCCTTCTAGGACAAGCTGCTGATCTGATCAGCTATGTGCTTTAAAATCCTCCATGTGCCCATCGGCAAGTATGACTTGAGGCCAGTAACCAGCCTTGGCCTCCTGCCTCTGCTCCTTTGTGGACATCCCATGCCACCCTTCGCTGGAGAACGTGTGCACAATTAAACCCTGCACACCACTTCTCAGCTACGGTATGGGATGTGACTGGCTGCATGGAGACAGGGACATAAAATGGCACCGTGTCAGGGCTGGGGGTGGGCAGAGGCAGGGAGGGGAGTTGGCCATTTCTTATGCTGTTTGCTGATGGCTAGGAGGAGACTAAATGGGTAAATTGGTTTTGCTTTGAACTGGTGGTGTGTTGCTCCAGTCAGCTGCTCTGGCCTCTGAGGTCTTTAGTGACAGCACAGGACTTGGTGGGGCTGGCAGTAAACGCAATGTATTTCACTCCTTCAGCCTGAATTTTGTAGGGGGTTGTCAGGCAAGAGGATTTTTCCTCAGCAGTTGTTCAGTACTGCTTCTTCTGTGTGGCAGAGCCACTCAACCCACTGGCATTGCTCCTATGGAGATGTGAGCACCACCAGTGCTCCCTGCCCTGCACCTGAGCGTGCCGGCAGCTTGGGCACCATCCTTCCAACAACAGTGTCACACACAGTAACACGTTATTCCTGTGTCCTGTAAGCAAACTCACTGCCCTGAAACACCACTTCGGGACACATGGGGAAGCAAATATTTTTGCTGTGTGATGCAGAGTTATGTATCTAACTGAGTTAAGGTTGCCCTTGCGTTATCCTTCACTTGTCCCATTTGAGAAATGCCCATCTTGGGCTGTGGAGGTCTCACAGGACTTTGGATCTTGATGCTGATTTGGTGGCCTTAGGCAAATTGCTTTAAAGCTCAGCTCGGTCTTCCTGCTGAAATCTGCAGTTGGGGTAGTGCCTGCCCAGCTCCCCGGGAAGGAGCAGCACATGGGGTGGGTCCTGTACAGCCGTGCTCCTGTGCAGACACTACAGCGAGCGAGCTCACCATCCCACCAACAAAGTGTGTGTTTTTGCACCGAGTGTGACTCACACGATAAATTTTGCTAGAAGTATGTGCACACTCAGTGCTCTGTTGGACAGTGGATTCTGTTTTGTACCTTCCAGCAGAAAACAGAGCAACTTGCCAGTGACATGGGCTGTACATGTATTCCCATAACAACAATATTATAAACGTGTGGGAAACCTGGTGTAACAACTGCTGTCCGTGTCTCCATGCAAAACAAGGAGCTGGTTAACAAAAATTTGAGGCTGTCTGGGGCTGTATCTCCCCAGACTGTGATCTCATCATCTTTCCCAAGCTAACCTCAACCTGGCCACTGCTTGGATTGTAAACTGGGAGACGGGAGGAGGGGGGTGTGAGACCAGTTTGCAGGAATGGCTGTCCGGGGTTCAGTCCACTTCCCTGTGACTCAGAATTGAACCATGCCTTGGTGTAGGGTTTTTGGGGATAGTACACTTCAGATGTCACCCATCAGGCTAGTTCTTAGAAGTTCTGCAGTGCCCGGCCTTACTTACAGCTGGGGTTTTCTCAGCATCTTTTGTGAAAACAAGACCCTAAGAGCTACTTCTGACTATTAAAGACGCCAGTGGTAATTTTTGCCAAAAGAAGAAGGGGGAGTGGTCTTAGCCCTGGGCATGTTGCCAGATTCAGGCTCAGGAAATTGCAGTCTATCTAGGTAAAACTCCCTATAGTTTAAATGAAAAAAAGTATTCATCTCTTACTGTCTTAAAGGGTATGCACTGCGTTTCTCTGGAGCCTTAAACAGGCACTACATTCTGGCTGGAGAGGTGGTTACAGTTGCTTGCTGGGAGAAGAATTTTTTTATGCAAAAACTGGGGCCTTTCCTGCATTTTTGGGATGCTTCTAGCTTCAAAATGCTGTATACATTTTAGGCTATTGCAAAGCCTGAATGGGTATGTGGATCAACATACAGATGTAAGTGCAAGGGAATATGCTGGTGTGGTGTTTGCACAGGGAGCAGGCGCAGCGAGCAAATACACGTCTTTTCTGTGGCAGAAAAATAAGGACCAGTTTTTCAGTCTTGCGCGTGTGCAACTGGGGGCTGGATTTTGTATGTTTAGCAGCAATTGCTTTTGTAAGCTGCTGCTAAGGCACGTAACTGGCTGTGTGCAATTGCAGTAATGGAATGTGAAAATGCAACTGCACACAGACCTGTAATCTTGCATGCAAAATACTGCTGGTCTAGTTCTCCAGGTACAAAAAATGGTCTGAGATTGTACTTGCCTTTCCATTTGGCTGTGTTCACCTGCATTTTTCAGGTGGCAGCTGTGTGTATGGAGTGCTGGATGATTATCCTTTCTATTTTTGCTCCAAGAAGGAGGAAATTAAATCATTACTAGTGATCGTGGTAGTGCGTGTGTTGTGATAAGCTCAGGATGGAGTTGGTTGGGGGATTGCAATGAAAATTCCATAACTCTTTGAAATCCTGGGGAGACGCATGGGTGAAGAAGGAGTGCAGAGAGGTGAACTTCTGTTCCCCCTTCAGATGAGGAGTACTGAACCATTGAGTGGGTCAGTAGTGTCAGGACCTGCCTTACCTTCTGCCAAATGCAGTACTTTCAGGGCCCCCCAAAACAGAATGTGCACTGGGGCACAGTTGGATGCAGGGCTAAATATCAACACTGGGAAGGGTGTCTGGACATTCCAGCCCAGGGCAGTGGAAACCCCTGAAGGTTTCCTCCTCCTCACTCAGCAGATGTGTCTCAGCCCTGCCCTGGTGAGGCACTGGCAGCTGGGAGGGGGACACGGTAGAACAGCTCACTTTCTCTGCCACTTCAATCTCCAGCTTCTCTGGTGACAGTGATAACAAAGGGTTGCTCAGCATTAGGTGATACGGATCTCTCTAGCCCGCTAAACCTGAGTCCTGCAGGCTTCTCACTAGCCCTTGGGGCTTGGGTGTCACTGCACACTTGCAGCCTGAGGTGGCCTGGGACAGTCCCCCTGGAGACTGAAGGCTGAACCTTCTCCAGCAGCTCTGGAAGCACAGATTTCTTCTTCTTTGCTGAAGACCATGATTTTATTTTTATTTGGGGGTTATTTCTTGCCACCCCGGGTCCTTGTCTGCAATCACTTCCATTTTGCATGCTGTTCTTTGTAATTGAATCTGTCGATGTATATTTAATCCACTTGGCACCGTGGTTGGTAACTAGGCACTGCTTCCCAGCCTTCTGTCACTTGTTTTCACAATTCCCGTCTGAAGTTCGGGTGGATGCCTGTCGCTCAGCTTTGTGCCCAATTGCTAGACTGTCTTGGAAGACCCGTGCTTGACAGTCAGTCCCACAGCTGGTGCAGCTCCCGTCTTGTGGTCTGGACATCAGCCAGGTGTGTAGGACTTGGGTCAGGGAAGCTAAGCCTGTTGGGTTTAATTCTCCTCTCTGCGACTGATTTGCTTTGTGTGATCACAGGCAAGTCCTTTAACCTCAGATGGCCTCAGCTGAGTTATCTACTACAGAAAGGTGTTGTAATGCTTAATTATTGCCAGCTCTTCAGAAACCCCCAGCAGGAGAAAAATGCATTTTATTCAGAAATATCTCTGACCTCCCTGGCCTTTCTAAGCTGCCTCTGTGGTGCTAGAAAATACTCTTTTTCCTCCCTCAATAATGTTTCTTCAGTTTTTCATCTGTACATTCACCCACTCTTTCAGCTGCTTGTAAAAATGCCAAGCTGTCTGAAGTCATGGAAATATTTTTATAAACTTGACAGCCACGACAAACATTCCTCCTTGGCAATAAACAAACAAGGTACACAACCTGCCATTAGCATCAGTTTATAGCAGAGAGACCTTTGTCACTCCTTAATGAGGGAATCCTAGACAATTCCTGTGCTAGCAAGCCACAAGGTAGTGTTGTCTGGGATTAGGAAAATTCTGGATCCTTTGGGGTCCTGTGTGTGGTGAGTAACTGGGAAGCTCTGTTTGCCCAGGTGTATGTGGGAGTTCAAGCAGGCACCAAGTATCTGTTTTTTTCAGGCCTCTTATAAACTATGTTTGGCTTGGGCATACCTATATAGTTGGGGGCTTGGTGTTTGTGTGCACAAAGAACTTGTTTTCCATAGTGGCATTTGAAACATAAAGGTGGTACAAATTAAACTGGATAAATGTTAGACACCTAAAAAAAAAAAAAAAAAAAAAAAAAAAAACTGAAGGGAAAAAAGTTAAAAAAAGAATAAGCTGGAAGTGAAAGATGTTAGCGAGCATTGCAGGAGCAGAGCCCCCTTCGTGCAGCCTCCCACACATCCCCCTTCCATCTCTCTTGCAGCTGGCTGTGAGCTGGTAGGGTTGGCAAGTACCTGAACCCACACTGCAACATCTTCTCCCTGTGGGCAATTCTCCACATAAGCACTCAGACAGTGCTTGTTTTGGTGTGTTCTAGGTTAGTTTGCTCTGAACACCTTTAAACCCACATCTCCAGAGACAGTGGCAAAAAAGAGCAGGTACCCCTCTTTTTCTTACGTTACTCTGGGTTATCGCCTATTCTTCTAGCAGCCCATCTTTGGGTTGTGGATTCTCTCTGGTGTGCTCAGGAGAAGAAAGTCTAGACTGTTCTTCACTTGTATCTTTGATGGAAGACTTGAAGCAGGGAGTGAAGCTTCTTTATACCACCTCACTCATTCACTGGCTCTCTCAGTCTTTGTGCCTTAGTTCCTCCTTTTTTGAAATGAGGATGACAACCTTCACTCTGCTTCCACAAAACCTTTGAAAACTAAGGAGAAAAACATGCAAGGTGTTTGTCTTCCTTCTCCAGGAAACCATAAATCCCTCCTCTCCTCTCTCTCCTCTCCCTTTTCTCCTCTCTCCACTCTCCTCTCCTCCCCTCTCTCCCCTTTTCCTCTCATTTTTAAGAGTTATTATTATATTCTGTCCCTCTAGGTCTCCTCTACTTCCACCGCTCTTGCAATCTGTCTCTCTCTGCTGTTTCCATATCCCCTTCTATTTGCAGCTCTCTTCCTTCTGTTCATGTCATTTTCTTCTCTCACCCTGTATCTCCTACCCTCCCCCACTATTCATGCGCCGCACACTCCTATCGCTTCTGCCTGGTTTATCCTCCAAATTCCTCCCGTATATGTCTCTCCCCTTTTTATTGTCCCTGGGGCTGGCTGGCCAGGGCCTGAGGGAGAAAGACAGGGCGTGGGGTCCAGCAGGACAGTCTCCTTCCGTGGCCAGGCAGGGAGGAGCTGCCCTTGGAGGGGCAAGGTGAGACTCCCTCCACTCGTGTGCCGCCTCAAGTCGTGTTCTGAACTACAGCATGGTTGTCACTTTAACGTCTGAGTACCTTATTTCTGCCTGGAAGCTTGAAGTCTGTAGTCTCAAATTTGGTCTCCTGATGTCACCTTACCTCCTTGGATGTGACCTTGTGACTTATTCTGGTCCTGGCCCATTGTCCTTCTCCCCTTCTCCCAGTTTCCCCATGGCTTTAGACAATTTGCCCTGAAAACATGGATTGTGTTGTGCCTGTCTGTGTGGTGACATCCGTGGTTGTTGAGAGGAGAGTGACTGTCCCACTGTGTCACTTCCAGCTGAGTTCAGGGTCCTGTGCTCTGCCAGGGAAGGCCGTGATGGAGGAAGGAGAGGAATAGCACCAAGGGTCTGGAGCGGCCTCTGCATCTTGTTGGAGAATTACATTGAGTTTATAAGCCAGTGCTCAGCAGGTCAGTACAGCTGTGCTGTGTTCCTGGGAGACCTGGGCTTAGCTGGGGAAGAGAGTTGCTGTTGCGACAGGACAGGAACAAGAGGGTCACTGCGTTAGGGAGAACCCCTCTCCCACCTTCCTGAGAGAGCCACCTGATCCCACAAAGAGGCTTTCCCACTATGTGATGTGGGTAGAGTTTTCTCCAAGTCAGCCAGAGGGGGTGGAGTGTATTTAATCACCTCTCTTCAGGGATGGGATTTTGGCTGCAACAAGCCTGTCCAGCAGCAACAGTTGAAAGGTGGTAGTTTTTTTTCCTTCCCGCAGTGGGGACGTACGGCATGGAGAAGGTTCTTCCTCAGGGCAGGAAGAGGTGGTTGCATCTAGGCTGATTGGAGAGACAGCCAAATCAGGGCTCATCAGGTGTTCCTGACAGCAGGGCACAAAGAGGTCATGCAGATGGCCACATGCTGAAGTTCATCCAGTGTCCTGCAGGACACGACAGGACATGGTGACTTTCTGGCCTCTAGTGGAGTTTGGCTTTGTTCCTGGATAGCACCACAGTTGCCCCTGCCAGGCATCAGTCAGTCCCAGGCTCATTAAAATCATGAGCCTCAGCTCTCCTGACCAGACAGTTCCTGATTTCTCCCTCTGTCTCTGCAACAGACTGACCCTTCCTCAGTGTACTGAGATCCCTCGCACTCCATGCAAGGTGCCATACAACTTTTCCCATTTTTCCCACAGCTGTTTCTCTCCCTCTCCATACCTGCTTCACCTGTTTTACCTGCCTTTTCCTTCCTGCTCTGCCTCTGGGCTAGATCTCTCTCCAGACTGTCTAAAACCCTCTGCGTCTTTTGCCTTCCCATCTGCCTTCCTTGTCTCTGGTCATGCCATGAGCTGCCAGCAGCCAGGGGAGAAGGACCATTTCAAGAGCAGGGCAGAGACTGGAGGTTATCTGGGAGAGCAAAGGGGGAGGGCAGATTCCTGAGTCAGGGTCCATCATTTGCCGATGTCTTTGGCCTCTCCCAGCTGTGTGCTGTTAACTACACTGCAGAGGTCCCCTTTTCCCAGAAGTGTGATTTTCCCATTGCTTCTGCTTCACTATTGGCAAGCTCCTGAAAGGTTAATGAAGTCATTCACTGCAAAAGGAAAAAGCACATCTTCTCATGTTTTGCATAAATTAATCTTGGAGATTATGGACAGCCTGTGCACAGGGCACAGGACATGCAGTATGTCCTTGAGTCTTGTCACCCAAAATGCAGCTCTGGGAGTTATCACATAGGTGATACTGTCCACTCCAGTCCCTGAGATCAGCTTAGGCTAAAACTTAGGTAAAACACTGTGGCCTCCCTAGTCATCTTTATTCATGTTTCATTGTGTGTAGCAGGGACTGGGGAGGAGGTACCCAGGAATGCCCACAAGCCCTTCCTCCCATTTCGGTAGATCCTTTTTTCCACAGATCCCCTTTAGAAAATGCCCTGTATCAGGTTTCATTCCCCTTGGATTTTTTTTTTTTTTTTCTGTCTGGGAAGTATGCAGAAAATCATTCAATTGGTTTTGAACCACATGAGTGGGAGCAGGAACCAAACCCAACAGATAAGTGTTCTGACCTTTACTGCACTCAGGTAACTGAAAATAATAACAAATAAATGCATCTTGTTTCTAAACTTCAGACTCGGGTATGTGTCCCTGCCTTATGCAACAAGAGCCTGAGCCAGGGCTCTTGGGAGGGTTGAGGATATGAACCTGGCAGCTGCCTGCAGTAAGCAGCAGCCCCTTTGCTTTCCTTTTGGAAATGGAGGTGGTACTAGTCCAGATATTCAGGATATGAGGGGACAGGGCCAACATCCCCACAATCCTGCCATCTTGCTGCTGGGACCCTGCATGTTTTCCCATGGTTAGTGCTCTGGGAGAATGAGGGTTTGATTATTTCAGGCCCACATGTGTTTCTTTGCATTTTCTGCCTCTTGTTTTCACATTTAGGGTTGACCATTTAGGGCCATGCAGGGCTGGCCACCAACTGGACCTCTGCATGTAGGCAGACCCTGGATAAACGTATGGAATTTGCTCTGCAAAAAACAAATGTTAAAACCCCCGAATCAGTGAGTGTTTGAAAACACTGAGGGAACCTGTTTGGAAGGAACATGCTGCGCTATGACTCAGAGAGAGCTCCCCAGGTCTAGGTCTTGGGTCACTGACTCAGACCTCCATCATCCCGGCAGATGCCCCTGGGGAGGTCCATCTGAGACAGCCTCTCTCCGCAGGCCTCTGGTGACAGTAAATATTAGTACATTGCATGCTGGAGTGCTGGTATGGGGCTGGAGTCCTGTTGTGCAGTGTGCTGTCCATGTCCTGGAAAGAAAGAGACTGTCCCTGTCCTGAAAGACTTGATTGCAGTCCCAAATTAGAGCATTCATAGTGCTGTCTGTATTGGCTGTGACTTGATGTTCCTTCACCAGAATGTTGCTTTCCCTTTCCTCCTCTCTTATGTAGAGAGCTTTTTTGCTTGGCTTCTGCCTCCTGTGTGCAGACCACAGGGAGGGTGTTAGGAGGTTTCTGACACTCTGTCAGCGTAAAGCACCTTATTTACTGGAGTCTAATGCCTGTTTGGGATGCACTTCTGATCTAAAGCTCCTGAATTCCTCCCTTTTAATACTTAAGATGCCATTCAGAGGCCCCCTGGGCCCAATGTGTGATTCTGCCAAACACTGTCCTGATCATACATCTACCACGGTCTTGCCCAGACTTTGGGTTCAGCGATTTTGTTTTCATTAGCTCTCCTCCAACTCACCTCTTCCTAGAGGGCTTCCAGCAGATACCCAAATAAATATTATAGTCAGTGGGCCATGCACATGTTTCCATGTGCTATTGCAGCGTATGGAAATGTGCATTTTCAGCATGGAACTGATACGTGTCTGGATGTTTGCATTCATGTTGTATGGACGCTTGCATTCATGTCTGTTAATATTTGGGCTGGAGGAGGTAGCAGGCAAGGCCCTGGCAGCTGGGAAGAAAGGAATGACAGGCTTGCTAGAGGAGGGAGGAGTTTGGTAGCTGAGATGAGGATTGGGTAACAGCTGGAGAGGGGGATCAGATTTAGGATCCATGTTGCTCACTTAAGAAAATAAGAAAAGAAGCAGCACACTGTTTATTGGGGATTGTGTTATTCCTGTGCATTATTTATTAGTCTTCTGCTAATGGTACTGCATAAAGTAGTGGCACTTCCACAGAAATTTCACAGACAGCTGGAGGATCAGTTCCAGGAGGTATTGTAACCAGGTCAGGTTGGTGTAGGGAATCCTGCTGGGCTCCGTTTTGACAGGCTTTGGAAAAGAGAAGATTTTTCAGGAGGCATTTGGAGGGGAGAAGAGTGGGGGGTGTCTGTGACTCACCAGGGAACAATGATCGCTGTGAGGATAAAGGGGCAAGCTGGAAGAAGACCTGGAGACAATGGTGAATTCCTGAGTTCAGCAGCTTCAGGATTCCAGCCTGAAGTACAAGAAAGCGTGAGAAAATGAAGTGTTTAGGAGGAAACTTTAGGAGTAATAAAGGCGGCTGGCAAGAGAAAGCCAGAAGTAAAGAGAAAGCAGGTTTTACCACATGCTGCACCTTGAAACAGGTCCTGGAAGGCTTGAATTTGAGGCAGGAGTTGGAAGCAGGGATGTGCAGTGAGTGTGGCCGAACCCTTCCTGACTTACCTGTACTGTCTGATAGCACAGACCTGCCGGTTTGCAGCCCGGGCAGACGTGTCAGGCAAAGCAGAGGTGTTGAGGTGCTCTGATTACCCAGGGGCAGGAGAAGAGGTAGGTTTGTGAAGTTCGCAGTGCAGACAGATGGGTGCCAGGATGGGTGCTCCCAGCCGGTTCCTGGATACTACCTGGATACATTTGAAAGATGTCCAGTCACTCTGAGAGGTGGGACGGGAATTTTGGTAGATGGCAGTCTTCTTTCACTCAGCCAGGAGTCTGAAATTGGCAAATACTGCAGGAGAAAATCATGCCACTGGTGCAAACCATCTTTGGGTGAGAACCTAACTCATAGTCCCCAGAATACCCAGACAAAAATGGAAAGGTTTTGTTTTTAAGGTTTGTTTTACCCTGCTGTGTTCAGCCATTAGGCAGGGGACACCCTACTTGGTGCCTGTGACTGTTTCTGTAAGCTAAGAGCAGGTCTAAGTGGAAGCTGCCTTGGTGCCTCTTCAACCTGGGAATCTCATTGCTGAGCTGGTGCAGGTTTTTGGGATTGGAGAGGAGGAGGAGAAGGTACAACATAAACACAGCTTCCTGAGCTGTCCTTTGTTTTTGTGACAGCAGTGTGAAGCCAGCTTTGTTAGATACAGTCAGACTGTGATCATGGGGAGTCTTGTGGCACAGACTGGCTTTGCAAGGAGCTCCATCAGCTGGAGTCAGGCTCTGCCCTTAGCCATCACATACAGCACAGCTGGGCCACCCTCACTGAATGGTGTTGGGATGCCGTTTCTAATTATATGCAGCATTGATGCATATCATTCAACAAGTACATGTGTCTGTCTGCATGTTTTTAAGAGTTGTTTTGGGTTTTTCAAGCCCCATTCTGTGCAGCAATCCTGGTGGTGTGGGTAGCGTTAAGTGCACTGAGAACTGTAACCGTAACTGTGCGAGTGTGGCCTGTGGGTCTGGAATGGACCAGATGATGGGACATGGCTCTGTTAATCTACTGCATTGATTAGAGGAGAAGGTGATTTGGGCCAACCAACTGAAGTGCCTTCAGAGAGCCTTTATCTGCCTTGGGAGAATGTAAGATCATCTGAGATCTGGGACTTGAGTTCTAGCAGGGATTATCCACGAGGAAGGGACAGTCCATTTTGAAAGTGAAGTGCAAATGAGCCCAGGAATGATAAAATCACCCTTGGATTTTTTTTTTTTTTTGGTGTGTGAACTCCTAGAAGTCATCTATGTTGGTATAAATGAGATCATTTGGCCTAATTAGTTCCAAGCTTAATTAGCAGTAATTATCCCAACATGGGAGTAATACTCGAGTAGGAAGTACTGAGTCCTCGATTAGATAGATCTCTAATTGGTGTTACAATATTGTAATTAAAGCATGCTTGTACGCCTCTGCCTCTGCAAGTGATTTGTTTTATGTCTGATTAAACAGGGAGTCCAGCAGCCTCCAGGAGGCCAGGACATCACCACTGATTGAAACAGTGTATTATTCTTTGTTATAGGAAAGAAATGATGAATCACGTACACTAGGAAACACTGTGGGCCAAATTAGTCCTTTGAGTAATTGCTACTGGAGCTAGGGAAATTACAACAGGGGTAAATTTGGCCTCAAGTGCATAAGCCCTATCTGTGTATCACACAGTTAAACAAATACTCATTTGAATGTGCAGTCTGGCAATTACACCATCAGACAAATACAAGTCAGTTAATCTGCATTTGTGATCAATGGATTGCAGGGGTGAGTTTGGCTGCCGTGTGGTGGTTTTTAGGTAGCACATTCTGCTCAGATTTTGCAGGGGGTGGTGCTATGTGCCCCAGGACCCTAAAGCTGCACTCTAAAGCAGTCAGCAGAGTTTCAGATGGCCACCATGTCTGCAGTATCCTCTCTTTATTAGGGTGACACCCAGAAGTTGCTGCTGCAGTCACTGGAAGCACGGTGCAACTGGGGGAGATGGACAGATAAAGTGCCTTCTCTTCTCTTCTCTTCTCTTCTCTTCTCTTCTCTTCTCTTCTCTTCTCTTCTCTTCTCTTCTCTTCTCTTCTCTTCTCTTCTCTTCTCTTCTCTTCTCTTCTCTTCTCTTCTCTTCTCTTCTCTTCTCTTCTCTTCTCTTCTCTTCTCTTCTCTTCTCTTCTCNCTTCCCTTCCCTTCCCTTCCCTTCCCGCATTGCTACCTTTAATCTAACCAGTTTGACCCTCCCTAGCAGAATACACTTCAGAAGAGCAGGTAAACATGTTTTTTGAAGAAGTTTAAGATCAAGAGAGCGAAACGGGAACTTTCTGAAATTAGTCAGCATCAAAACATGAAAGCTTCCTATGTCTTTTTAAGAAACCACCTCCTTAGGAGTTGGCAAGTGTGCTGCTTTATTACTTATCTGTTTGCTACATGAGTGGGCGACTGCACTTCCTGATTTGGTTCTCCAATATAGAGATCATCAGCATAGGTCTGTAGAGGACAGTAACTCCTCGCCTACGGAAAGTAACAAATAGGAATAAGGATGCATGTATCTTCTGGCTGTCACAAAGGATTTCAAAGCACATTCAAGTCATATTCGAAGCAGGATGTCGCCTTACTTCCATTTTACAGCTGCAGAAACTGAAGCACAGATCAGTTACTTCTGTTGCTGTAGGTCATGGAGCTGGTGTATGTGGCAGCACCAGGAGTGCAGCACAGGTGTCATCACCTTCTGCTTCACCCACACAAACATCCTTCTTTTCCAAGGGGGAGAGTCCTCCCAGAAAGAGGGAGATGACTTGAGCAAGAAAATGAAAGTACACAAAATTCTGTGAAAGCAATATTGGGGTAAGAATTTGAACACCAAGAATTTAAACAGCAAGGGTTCCTATAGCAGCGTTGCTTGGCCATGCTGTATATACACTGTTTTGCATTGCACTCATGATGTCAAAGGCATATTCTAGTATCTCGGTGTGCAATATGTCTGAATCAGAGTTGCTATGAAACTTAAGGCTGAATTACACCATGGAGGCATATTTTTGTGTGGTGTTGGGAGGAAATAATAGAACTAGGTTTTGTTAGGATTTTTCTCTAGGGATAATTTTTCTCCGAAAATTGCTGATTTGCCAAAACTGTTGCTATTTTCGGGAAAAGTTGATTCCAGTTTTGTGTTTCATCTTGGGGAAAAAAAAAGGTGGAGAAAAGTTTTGAAGCTGTCAAAATGGAGTGTTTCAAGAAGGTAAAATGAAATCTTGCCTTTAATTCATTTGGTCATAATTTCTAGGTATAATTTTTGAAAACTACATTTTTTCTTTCTTTTTTTTTTTTTTTTAAGCCTGATGAGATATAGAACAATTATTTGAAATCTCCAAAAACCTTGAAGGAATGAAAAAAAAGCATTTCCTTTCACATTACATTGTTCTGAACTGTCCTCGGAGTGGGAGCTGACCAGGGAGCGACTGCATCACCTGGCACCATGTGTGACTGCCCAGTGTGTTGCAGTGAGAGCAGTGGGAGATCTCTTCTCCCCTTGAGTACCTCTCTGCCTGCCTGTTACAGGCAGTTGTATCAAAAAATGTCTGTGCTCAAAAAACTGCTCAAATCTTTCACAAGGTTTAACTCTCTACAGAAAAATCCAGTATCACCTGGGTATGATAAGGTTAAGCCTTTTGGACCAGGAGGGCTTTGGGTGGGAGCCACTGTTTCTCACTGTGTAAAACTCTCTTCAGCAGATGATGGGATCTCATCAAGGGGAGAGCCTCTCCCTAATTGATGCCCCACACTGGGGATGATGGGATCTGCCCTTCTCACCTCAGTATGCAGAGGGCTTCCTGAGTGGCAGCACAGCTCTCCCTGTGCTCACCCCTCTCTGCCCCTCACTTCCAGCACCTCATCCATGCTCTGAAGCTGTCTGAGGGAGAAGAAGGAATGCTGTGCCCTGGGCTGGGAAGGAGTGCTCGCACTCATGGAAAAGCCCTGTGAGTTATTTTGGCATCACTCTTCTTGCTGGCAGCAGTGTTTCCTCTGCCAGCATTCCCAAATGTTGGTGTAGCCTGTATGCCAACGTCTCCTTTCTCCCTGCCCCCTCATGTTGCAATCCCTAATTTCTGTGCCTATGCCTGAAGAGCTGTAGTTTAGACTTGTTTTGCCATGCACTGAAGCCATTCTTGTTGAGGGAAGAAACTGAAAAGGGGTGTGGGAGAGAGGAGAAAAGAAGAGAGCTGGGGTTTTTTTTCCCTCTGTGGCAGCTACGTATGCTGGGTATTAGAGAGAGACAAGCTGACAAACATCTGAATGAGTGGAAGAGACTTCTAACCCAAAGGGAGGAGTTGTGGCTTAGGTTAAAGCCACAAAGGAAGTGAAGGAGGTTACCACTTTCCTGTCTGTGGGCAGGAGGTTCTCCTTGTGCTCATTTGAAGGCTTAGCTCTAGTTCATTCTTCCCTAGGAACATACTCATGTGTGTACTTCTTGAAAGGCATTGGAGCTGGTGTCTGATCTTGGGAGTGACAAACATCCCCTTTATACTCAGAAATCAGCAGGAGCTCAGAACTAAAGAACTGGGAATCACAGTCTCATTCATGGAGCCAGATATTCTAAAGCGTCTTGTTAAGCCACATGTCTTGTTTGGTGCTAGATCTTGTAGTGTATTTCTCTGTGCTTCTTCCTCTTCCTGCTTCCACTCAGATTTTTTGTTGTAAATATCTGTACCTCCAAGGTCTGTTGGCTCCCCACAGTTTCACTTCTCTCT
This sequence comes from Scytalopus superciliaris, assembly GCA_013400415.1. NCBI lineage: Eukaryota > Metazoa > Chordata > Aves > Passeriformes > Rhinocryptidae > Scytalopus > Scytalopus superciliaris. The sequence goes on from VXBX01002797.1 coordinate 20,573, forward strand.
TGTTCCTGAGTGATTGGCAAATTTTATAGCCATCCTGCCTGGATTGGCAGTCTCCTGTGCTGATGCAGGACAGATTCTGAATGCCATCAGGTTCCTACCAGCATGGTCTGTGATCAGGATTTTCCTTCACTCTCAGTGCCTGCTTTTCTTTTAATGGTATGGAGGCTTTAGCTGCGTGTGGTGGGAAAGTTTTGTTGTCTCAGCTCTGTAGCTTCACTCTTTGTCTGGAAGGAGAGAGCGAGTGGTTAACCCTGGTGTGCTGCAGAAGGGAGGGAGGGAGATGAAAGAATGCAGAATTGCTCTTAGAAGAGATGGAGCCTTCTCCTGAGTCAGAGAAGTATGGCTGTGCCAGCCGGTGTCTTAATCTCAGCTATCGACTGGTGACTGCACAGTCAGAACCACTGTCAGTGACTTCAGTGTGTGCTGCCAGTGCATTGTGATCACTGTGCACTGCTGTACATGAAAAGAGTGTCTGAAAGGTGCTCCCCAAAGAGCTGTTTCATGGTCTCTAACCTTCCATTAATGGCTCACCTTAGCCCCTAACCCAGGCCTTGGGATGCAGCAGAGTAATTTCATTTACCAGGTGTGAAAATCATATTTTGCCATGTGAAGATGATTCCTCTCTCAGGTGTATTACAGCAATTGGGGTTGGGTTTTTTGTTTGTTTGGGTTTTTTAAAGCTTTGTTAAAACGACAAGATATCATTAAAGATTTATATGTGGCAAATGTGTGGTTTTTTGCAGAGTTTCCTTTTAGAGACCTTCACAGTATTGATTTTAAGTAGGTTTTCCTCCTCTGTTTTAAAACACTTCCTTTGCCTATGGATTTTCAACATCACTCACTGGAGCAATACATTCCCCAGACTATTATCAAGCCAAAGTCCCTTACTGCTGCTCTTCAGGGGCCACTTCTGAATCTGGAAGGACCATTCATTTGCTGTGTTCACTCAGTCCTGAGCAACTATTCAGCACTGCATCCTTATTACTTCAGGATGTATGCTGTCATCTAACTGAGCCATGCATCTGCTTTCAGCACGTGCCAGTGAATTCCAGACCTAGTCTGGCAACAGCCTTGAGCCATCTCTTCCTTACAGTGAGTTGCGTTTGTTTGGATGTTTTAAATATAAAGGGAAAACAAACTGTAGAATGGGGAAGTGAAGAAACTGGAGTGGTAAGCAGCTGAAACTGTAAGGTCGTTTGGTTTTGGTATCAGCATTTTAATTCTCAAACTCATGCTTGTGGCTATTAGAGTGGGGAATGGGGGTTTCTTTTCAGAGGGGGCAGAGGACTCAGCAGGGAGGCTGGGAATGCTGGCAGAGCACAGATCTAGAGGAGTGAGGCACTACTGCACTTTCAAGGAGCAGGCTCATGTCCACCAGCCATTGCTGTGTCAGAGGATGAGGCCCTGAGATCCATGTTCTGCTGGTGGGTGAAGGAGCTCGGTGACAGCCAGCTGAAGGTGTGGGTTCAGCTACCTACTGGTGGATCATATGTGTAAGACGTTGAAGACTTGCGTTCAGACCTTAAAGCATCTGGCTTATGGAATTTGGCTTTGTTTACTGTAGTGTTATAGCCTTAGGGCCACAGAAAGTGCGGCTTTATTGAAATCATTGGAGTTGTTCTTGCTTATGGCAGCAGGGAGCTGGGGACATGTTTTTTTGGAACATGTTGCCAGGAATATAACCCCTTTTCTTTGGGAGATGCTTTGTAAGGATGACTCAAGTATGTGCCTGGGAAACATTGTCTTAATGGGAACAAGATATAGAAATGATCAGGTCTCAGAACAATCTTATTTCTTCCTCACATCTGTGACTCTCAGAGTCCACCATCCTAAGGCTCAGTCCTTCCCTTCTTCCTCATTACCATCAAGTCTTAGTTTGGAACATCGTGTACACCACCAAGAGCCGGGACACCCCTTGGGGTCTCTGCAGTTGCTGCACATGGGGGAAGCAGGGACTTGGATGAGGAAGCCAGCTGACCTGCATGGGACCCAGGCAGGCTGAAGTTGTGTCGCTGGACAAAGCAACAGCAATCTTTGTTAGCTGATTCTTAAGTGGAAGGTATCTGTGGAGATTCTTCCTACAGTCTTTGATGCTGGATTCTCATATAAAAGCAATTACCAAAAATACAAGTGGTTCTTAAAGGCATAAAGTATTACCTGCATTTCTTGCATGCTGTGTGGAGTGCTGGCATTCATTTTGCCTTGGTTTGACAGAAAGGAGGGGGAAAAGGTGCTGGTTGTGTATAGGAATGGCCTGTGTAGTAAGCAAGTCAAGGCACAGGGAGTGTCCCATCAGAGTTACATTACCAAGGTGGATCCCCTAAACAGCACCATCTCATGTGTTAAATGGATGCTCTAAAAAAATAAAGAAATAGATGGAAAAGAACAATGCTATCCTTGGTGTCTCTCAGGACCTACAAACAGGTATTGTCAGCAGATGTATTCATGCTAGAGAATAAACTGGTATGACTTAAAATAAGCTGGCAGATTTTGTGCTCAGATGGACTAGGAACATTCACACAGTCTGTTATTGCAGTTCAGCTGTGAGAGGCCAACACCATTAGCAGAGAGGGACTAGCAAAATGTTTGGGCAGAAGTGTGTCCAGTCGTGACATCTGTTGCTAAAGTTGTTCACAGTTTGCACCATAAAAGTGCAGAAGTAAAAATGCAAAAGAGCGAACCATTCATATTGCTGAGCCAAAAGTGTTGAGTGCCCTCTAATAACGACGAGTCCTGGTTTTGTAGGTATTGTCCTCTATCTTCTGGGACCCTGCAGGTCTGAAATGCGATGATAATTACTGCAGAAGAAAGTCAGCACCACACTGATGATAAGCCAATGTCTAAATTAAAAAGCCAGGGGAGAAATCTGCTTGTTTTCTTTGGAGGGATCTCACTGTTTTATGTAATCTTTACACAGCACCTGTAAATCAGTGACTGGTACTTTTGAAACGTATTTCTTTCATCAAAAGCTATTTGAAACAACAGGTAGCACCTATCCATTCAGTCTAAGCTCCCTTGACATTTTTAAATGACAGATAATGAAAACTGTCTTCATTATAACTCAAGCAATTTCATCAGACTGTCACCAGCAAACAATGGCAAACTAGAGACTGAACAACCCTCAACTCTACTCTCCTAAGTACCTGTGCGAGAGTACTGGGTGTCTTTTCTACAGCTTCTAGGAAATATAAGAGGTGATTTGTCAGCTGGGAAGGGTTCTCCTATGCAAGGCACCGGAGGTCAACAGAAACATGTTAAAATCTGTCTGGAAGCCAGCGGTCAGATGGCATAAAAATGGAGCACAAATGCGAGAATGATCATCGTGAGTGAGAGACATGGCTTTTCTATCCGAGCGCTGAGTTCTGCACTGCCTTCAGTTTATGAATGGATTTGAAGCATGGTGCCAAACAGACCATATTGCAGTTGTCTAATCCTTAGGTGACAGAGGCAGGCATGATCGTAGGCAGAGCTGCATCCAAGAGGACTCATCAGAACAGCCCAGTCAGCCTGGCATTATTGCTACCTGATCTGCGGGAATCGGTCCAGGCCCCGGGTTTGAGCTGCTGCAGGGAAACCTAGTTGAAGGAGCAGCTGTTAAGGTATGGTGCTGGCTTATCCTACCCTGCCTTTCTCTTCCCAGCCAACTTCGCTGCAGGGTTGCTTGGGCTAAGCATCAGTCACCCAGGTCCTTCCCCCCTCCCTGCCCTTCCCCAAAATTNCTAAAGGGAGAGTGAGAGCAGAAGAGGCATTTCACAATAAAACATCATTTATATGAGATGGCCACAGTATGGAAGAGCTTAGCAGGGAGTGAATTATAGGGGTCCAGTGAAGAGAGAGGCTGTGGCAGAGAGAGGGTTATTATTGGAGGACACAGGGAGCAAAATGATGGAGCTGGGGTACAGATAAACAGTTAGAAATGGCCACAGTGGTGCGATTTGGAAGGAAAATCAGTCACTACTTCAGTCACCAGTTTAGGGAGCTGAGTAGTAAATTACAGGCAGGTTAGGAGTTCAAGAGCATCCGTGACCCTGTGAAATGCTGGTGAGAGAAAAGTTGCAGTAACAGTGAGTAAGACTCAGATCCCATCTAACTGAGCATGAGTATCTCAAGGTGAAATAACAGAAGGAGAGGAGGCGGGAATATTGATTTCTGCCTCACAAAACAGACAACAACGCCTACTTTTTCATAGCAAGAATTTAACCATTCGCTTTAATGGGCCAGTCTGCGGAACAGTGGGGGCTTGGTTTCTTTGTGTGCAGTCTAGAGGTGAATTCATGCTGAAGGGGTTTCTATTTTGTCATAGCCTTGAAGGAGACACATGAGCAAAAATTTTACCCTCAAACACCTCTGTAGGGGCAGCTGCAGTCTGTGTCTGTAACCCGTCTGTGTTGCTGCCCTGTTGTGCAGCAGGCGGGTACCCAGAGCAGCCGGATGCTGGAGGAGCAGCACTGGAAGGCACAAAAAGCCCTTTATGCCAGGAGAACTGTTGAGTGTGTTGGCGACAGATGACTTCTTCTGTCTGTCTGAGGGCAGACAGCTTCCTTCTATTTATTCTGTGAGAAGGATGCTCCTAATGAGAGGTGCTTTCTTCATCTGGTTGTGGCTTTGGGAATGAAATTTTGTTTGGTTGGTTTAACACCATGAAAGTGCACACGTGTGTGCCCTGGTGCTGTGGGGCAGGCAGTGCAGAGGACATTGCTAAGTGGCTGTGCAAGGGGGCTTGTTGTCTTGTTCCAGGCTCAGCAGGTGGCTGAGTGGAAGAAGGAGGTGAATTTGGCAATTTTGGGAGCTGCTGCCACTTCTGTTCTCAGTGATGTTAAAGATGGCCATACACATACAAAGGGAGTGCAAAGTCATGGCTGAGAATCTTAAAAGGCCCAAGGGTCAGGCAATTCCACAGACAAAATCTGGCAGCACCACAGCACTCAGTGTATGTTAGCAGTTCCCTGTGAAACATGGGGACAGTGTTTCTGGGAAATCACTGATTTTGGAGTCTTCTGCATGCCAAAATTTCCCACTTTTGTTTAGTATGAATTCATATTTATTATATGTTGCATGAGCATGTTTCCCCAGATTCTGCTTACCTGATTTCCCTTCTGAATCAGTATCTGTTCTCTCCTTCTTTTTCCTTTTTTTTTTAATAAATCATAGGAGATAGAGCTGAGCATTTATCTCTGTGGCTGCATAGTATTTGTCTCATACCTGCTTATTGACTTGAGAGATGACTTTCTAAATAGGGCAAGAGCTTCCTGCAACTGGAATGTTATAATATGTGGGATTTTTTCATCGCACCAGAGTTTTGATGTGGCATAATGTCTTGAAGGGTGGCAGATGAACAATAAGGCTCTCTGGCGATCCAGAAGAGTAGTTTAACCCTAGACCCAGTCCCATGCTCCAGCCCAAGCTTGCTTAAGGCTCAGATTGTTCGGATGTTCGTGTGAACAGGAAAACACAACTTCAACTGTTTCTCTCTTTCCGGTGCAGACAGGAAAGTGAGAGAAAGGCCATTTTTGCCCAGGTGAATTTGCCATCATCTGCACACGGTTGCCTTAGGGTGATGTTGCGCAGCCAGTGCTGGTCAGGTCCATCAGCCAGCCTCATTCCCTACACAGCTCTGCGCCCTGTACACCATCTGGGCACTAGTCATTGCTGTAGGTGAGCTACAGGTTGTCTTACGCCAGCAGTGGGGACAGAGGTATGGGTTTGTGTGTGTGTGTGTGTGTTTTTGGGAGTGTGTATGTGTATCCTGGCATTGGCAGGGATATATATGCATTTCCCTCCTCTGTGAGCCTGTGAAGTCCCACACATATTGGGGTGCAGAGGGACTCTTCACGCAGACCACGTTAAGAATGTTCTCTGGTGATTTGCAGGACTGAGGTTCAGCAAAACTGAGGAGGCTCGGGAGAGTGTCTAATACCAAAAGAGACTGAACAAGAAAGAAAGCAACAATCTCTCCCCCTCCCCCAGGCCTGATTTCCTAATCTTTTAGGAATGATTTACAATAAATAAAAGACTTTCTGAAAGAAGGGTTTTTTGCCAAGTTAACAATGGATGTTAAACTACCCCTCCCTGTGGTCCTTTCCCATCTCTTTCACATTGTCCAGCTTTAGACTTCATCCTTCAGCAAGATTCATGAAGGCAGCTCCCCGGTGCCCATGCAGAGAGATCACGGCAGTATGCAAACCATAATCACCTGGATTCCTTACAGAAATGGGTTGTTTCCTTTCGAGAAGGCTCATTAGAGCATGCAGCCCTGTGAAACTCAAAGCTGGTAAGAAAATGGTTTCATACAGCCTGATCTCTCTCTTGTCCTGAAGCTTCTCTGATCATCTACACCCGAGCAAAAAAACCCCAAACCTAAAGCAAACAAACAAAGCAAAACATCCTCCTAATGGTGTGTGTTCTTCACTTCCAGCAGTGATGGTGTTTTACATCCACTTTGCTCAGGTGTACATGAATGCAGGTCGGGAGGCACTGCAGAGAGCAAAGCTCTTAAGGAGTTAGTGGAGCTTCCCTGCTGGAAGGTTGTAATTGCACTGAAAGAGGGAAATCTTGCCTCAGCAGACAGGAAATATGCGATGCAATTTAAGCACAGAGTTGCTAGAGATAAAATAGCCCGTGAACTGGGGAAAAAGGAAAATGTAGGGAACATTTTGCATTGCCCAAAGCTAATAGCAGGGGACTCTGTGACTGCAGGAGCAGCGGTGTACTGGCTGCAGATGCACATGGTGAGGATATCCCTTACCTGTAAGGAGGATCACCTGGCCCTGATCCTGGGTACAGGGACTGTTGGAAGATTCTTCTTACTGGTGACAGCTTTTCTCGAGGCAAGGTTTTTACGTTTTAATGACTGAAAAGGCCCAATTTGCTGTTCCATTTGAGGTGAAACTTGTTTCATGTGGAATGACTGTGTGGTTGGAGTAGGTTCCACTTCAGAGAGTGGATGGTCAGGAGCAGGGTGTAACTTCAGAAGAGGGTAATGCCTCCAGCCTTCACATGCTAAGGCTCCCTGTCGCCGTTTTGGCTTCCCTCAATCCCATCTTCAAAAGTTCCTGTTCCTCAGATATTTCCACCTCCTCTAGTTGTGCCAGTTCAGCCGCTTGTGGGGATGAAATCTACATCAGAGCTGGTCTTGTTAGTAGGGCTTTTTAAAAAAAAAAAAGGTTGGGTTGTTTAAGCAGCTCACCTATAAGTGTAGCTACATGAATAGTTAACTGGCACAAGTGAGCGGCAATAACAGAGAGCACGGCAGGATCCTCTAAAACTGGGTCTGCTGCTGATGGAATAGAGGAAAAGAGCCACAGCCCTACACACTCTCAATGTTATTTGCATGAGTAGCTCCATTGTGCTTCGGTGGGACTCTACTTACACATGTAAAATTAAGTGTTTGCAGGGCTGGGCCCTTAAAGAGAATAAAAGATCAGGGTGTGCCATGCTCTGAACCATGTACAGAAAGTGCCATGCAAATGTATTTAGCTGGCTGGGCGATCCCTGATCTGTCTGCTCCACAGGACTGGAGCTCCTGTGGCAACTTCCCTTAGGATTGGTCTGCTCTGATGGAAGAGGACCCTGCTTTTGAACAGACTGGCCGATCCGCTGCCCTTACTGCAGACGGGGAGTTGGGAGGAGAGTGAGTGCACAGAGTGTGGCCAGAGCTGTAATGTTTCCAAGATGTTCTCGGATTTGCCGGAGTGCTCTAAAGAGCCGGGACAGCTGGCTTTTTCTGGGGCAGCTTTTACGAGGTTGGCCCCCAAACGGGGGTGCGGCTCTCGAGGCTGGCACTGATGGTCCCACCGTCCCTGGGGGGCTCTGGCTACCTGAAATCCCGGCTTACAACCTGTCTCCGCGGCTGGGATCGCTTTGGGAGCCTGCTGTGGCCAGTTCCCATGGCAAAACCAGGACAGCGGGAAGGAGGGGAGGGGATTTCTCAACCGAGAATTCCTGCCTTGGGAATTCACTGCCGTGGCGGATTCCCAAAGGCGATGGGTGAAGTAGCAACTTAACTTTTCAGAGTGAAGCAAAACACCTTGATAAGTGCCCTCCGGAGCCCCAAGGAGAGGAAGGAAGAGCCTTAAAGCCGTTGGAGGGGAGAGGCTCGGTGTGGTTATTTGAGACCGCTGCCTGCAGAGTTGCACAGTCATTTATAACTGCTTGGGATGTGGGGGGATGGGGTCGGGGGGATGGGAGGGGAGCCGGAGCAACCGCAGCATCTGCAGACTGGTAGCGTTTTGCGCTCCTTTCCCCCGGTCCGACTCCTCGAGGGACGAGACAGCGAAGTGCTGGGTCAGAGGAGGGAGGAGAAACAAAAAAAGGCAGTCTGCTAGCACCTTGTGTTTTATAGCTGCTGTTGCGTGTGTCGGGATTGAAGCACAGCTTGGGGTTTTCAGAGGTACCCTCGGAAAACAGAAGTTGGGTGCCTGGCTTCCTTAGGCACTCCCTAGAAAAATCCCAGGGGAAACAAACCTCCTTTTAAGCAGACCGCGATGGGTTCCTGGTGTCTTCTTGTCTGAAGCACCGCAAGGCACATCCCTTCCTTACACCACGGTGGGCTGCCCTGCACAGCTGCTGCTCTGGCAATCCTTCCTGGGCTCATCCCCGTCCTTTAGGGTTGCCTAAAGGAGAGGACGAGTTGTAGGTGTTAAATTTTGTGACCCATGTCACGTACAATGAGGTGTGGGACCGATGGCAGCAAAGGTGGTGGTCGGAGCCCCATCCATTGGGTTTCGCCCACACTGTGAACTGTAGGAGGTGCTGGTGGGGGCTGGTGTTCGGTACTGGAGGTGGCAAAGGCTCACGGGGGACAACACCTTTCCACCTTCGTGCCCTGGATCCTGGGAATTTGTAACCCCCAGGGATTTGCCTGGAAAAAAAAATGTCAGTGGGCTGAAAGTCTGTCCAGCGGGAGATGCTTCGTGTCTCTGTTGGCAAATCAGGAGGGGCTGAAACCGCCGCTGTTAAGTATTCCCCTCGAGGAAAAGTATATGGGGTAAGAGGTGATAATTAGCAGTACTCAGGGAAGCTGCAAAGAGTTCTTTGACAGTGCTTCCAAGTGGGCAGGGACGAGGGGAGGAGAAGAGAGGGGCAAAAAGAGGAAAATGCCCTTAGGGGTGGGAAGCTGAGCAGAGGGAGGAGGTGCTTTTGTATGTGCCGAATACAACGCCCGGTGCGAACGGGCTGCGCGCTGGAAGGGTCCCCTTCTCCGGGGAGCTGGGCTGTTTGAAAGTGGGAGCCGGACAAAGAGTGGGTCGTTTGAGGATAAAGGGGGAGGGAGGACACCCTCTGCACGCGTGTGGGGCGGTGGTGCGCTGGCCGAGCAGGTTGTTGGGGCGCCGCGGAGGGGCAGAGCCCCCCAGCCCAGCCCAGCTCAGCCCAGCCCAGCCCAGCCCAGCCCAGCCCAGCCCAGCCCTGTGCACCGCTGGGCTCCCGAGGCGCTGCCTCGCAGCCCGCCCCCTCGCCCATTTTGGGGACGTTTCGCCGAGGTGAAGGAGGATTAGTGGATGTTTGAAAGCCCTCTTTTCACAGAGCAAATCTGAAGCTGA
>VXBX01002798.1:2212-78403 GCA_013400415.1 Scytalopus superciliaris
CCCCTTAAGTGTATTTTTAGAAACGTGAATGTGGGTACGTCCCCATGTGCTGCATGTTCAAAGCAGCTAAAATAGAGGCATGGAAACCCCCAGCAAACACAGCAGGGTTTGCACACACAGGGCGCCCAGAGCCTCAGCGCTTTGCTGGGGTTGTTTATTAATGTCAATTGCCTGATCTTTGTCATTCATATCGCATGGAAACTAATTGCTGAGTCGAAGGTTTACCAAACCTCGCAGCGCCCCAAAATCATCTTTCTCAGGCGTCTGAAAAATAAATCTACTGAACTTTTGTTAAGAGGAAAGGTCGGCATCGTTCTGAGAATCCTCCACGTGAAGTTTTTCTTTTTTAAGGCAAGCACTCTTGTAAATAAGTACTAGTAAAGTGTGGCTTTACTCGGTGAGTAGTCAAGTGTAGTTTAAGTGTGCTTAAGATCAGTAAATTTCTAGAGGAAATGAAGTCTTTACCAAATCTTGTCTTGCTTTTATCTGTAAAGAGGGGGAGGGAAATAAAAAAAAAAAAAAAAATCAGCTGTGAGATTGATACCAAACAGAAAATCAGTCCTGTTCCTAAAGAGTATCTTGCCCAGCATAACCTGAAAGCTTACTAAATTTTGCCTTTCTGGGAAGGTCCTTGAGCTGTGGTTTCTTAAATCAATATGAACCAGGGCCCGTTTCTCCTCTGGTACCAGTTTAGCACCGCTGTAACTTCATTAACGGAGCAGATTTGCATTAATGTGAAGAGTAATCAAGAAACTCATGTTTTCAGAAAGGCCCCTGTAGTAATGACGTGCCAAACTCTGATTCCTTCTCTCCTCAGACCCAATTACACCGCCCTTACTCACCCTGAGTGGTACTTTACTGCGCAGGTACTCCCTGCCATGCCTGTGTGACTGCTCAGGTACTACACTATCAACCTGGGTGAGGTAGAGTGGCACTTACTTTTTCATAACTCTTTCCCCCCCCCCTCCTTTCCTTGAAATAAGAATATATTGGATAAACTATTTTTTCTTGGTCCATGAGGAAAACTTATGAGGATTAAATGTAAATCTGCTCTGTTACGTGACTGCACCAAAAAAAAACCCCGTTTAAGGCTTCTGTGCTGCCAAGTGAAACAGGCAGGTAAGTTTTCTCTCTGTTTAGATTTCCCGTGTTGTTATGGAAAGTAGGAAAAAGATTGTTGAAAAATTAATTATCTTGTCCTGAAATTCCTCTGTGCCTCAGGGATTCCATACCTACATGCTGTATTCAAGTTGGAGTTGTTTTTTTTTAATTCCCCTCTGTCTCTAGAACCCGTTCCCCAAGCGTCCACATCACATTGTTTAAATGTTTGCTATTGAAATCACTGGCAGAAGGATCAGCCCCTCGGTTGTTTTTCTTTAGGGCAGCTGATAATGGCTTGGATGTGATGTTGTAAAAAGATAGTATTATCTGGTGTGTCCACAGCTCAGATCCACTGACTTATTACAGTCTCAGAAGAAAGCTCTGTACTAAGCAGCCTGTAAAGAAAATATGTGTAACAAAGCAGAACTGTCTTCTCCCCTTCTGTTCTTATTTACAAATCTCTTGAAAGTTTGCTTGATATTCTTTCAGAACAAGACAAGGACCTTTCATGTTTGTTTCATGTTTTCACTTCCTCGTATGACTGTGTTCATTGCTAAGCCATTGTGTCACTGATTGAGATGTTATTGTAATTAACATTAATTATGCAAATGAGATTGTTTTTAGAGCCTCTCCAACTCTGTATTGATACTGTCAACTTGTTTGTTTGTTGAACAAAAATCCACGCAGTTCACCATTCTCGAAGGAAATAGATTAACTGATTCCAAATTAATATATGCGTGGGAAACTATAGCAAAATTAATTTCTTTTAGCTCAAATGGCACACTGAATCGTGATGGACGTGGTGAGTACAGTGCAGTTGGATCTGACATACCAGGGCAGGGTAAACAGGGGGAGCAGGAAAGGGGACTCAAGGTACAGTCATTCGGGGAGGGTGTTTACACTGCAGAGTTCCATTACATTCTTTCCAGATAGACAGTACTAGATTAATTGGGCCAAATTCTGCGGTCCCTAATTGAACAAAACTCTCACTGAAATATACTGGAGCTGTCTGTTTGGTTATGGACTGCTGAATTTGTTTGAGAAGTGGAGAAAAATGGCAGAGTTTACTCTATTAATTATTTAGAGCATCTTTGGTTTTAGACTGCGAGAAGATACCTTCCTTAAATTTTGTTTTGAAGGTGTTCCAGGGTTGCTTTTTTAAAAGAAAGACTTACTAAAAATACCTTTGAACTATACATTCACTTATAAAATATTCCCTATAGCAGTGTTAGCATTTTATAATTTTTTTATAATGTTAATTACAGTGACATTCACAAAAGTCTCCATGTCTGATTCTGAATTGCCCTCTTGAAACACTTCTGAGCTGAGAAGGACTTTAAAATATCTCTCTGGAAACAGTAATTGTTACAATATTTATATGTTGTATTCTTGTGTACTCTTAGGAAGAAAAAAATCAGAGGTGGGGAGAGTTTCAAGTGAAAATTTGTTGTCGCGATATCAAATCTGAAAATATATACAGACTGGCAGATTATTCCCTGCCTTAAAAATTAAGCCTGTGTAATTCCCATTTAAATAAGCAGAATTTGGTTTGCAGTTTGTTCTGGGTAATGAAAGAGAGGTTTTCTATTTCTACTTTTGGTGCAGTGGTCCTCTGGAAAGTTAGAAACAGCGCCCTGGGGCTCAGCGAAGTGGAGGGTGTATAATTATATGGGAAGGCTCCATAGCTTCAGTGCATTAGCAACTGAGTGACTTTGTTAAGCTGTAGAGATGGCATTATGGAAATCAATAAAATGCTGATTTCTTTTTCTTATTGCAGATTCCATGTTCAGTGGGAAAGATGCTGTTTGTTTGTTTGTCTTTCATGTAGGCTTGCCAAACCATTAGTTGATTTGGAAAGGCAGGTTTTTCAGTTCAGGCAATAAGTAGTCAGTTTGGGGTTTTTTTTTCAAACTCTTTTAACTCTTTATTTACTAGGTTGTCATCCAGAAATCACACTAACATCCTGGCCTGCAAGTGTCTTCAAGTGTGTCTGTTTGTCAGCAGAGGCAAGAGGGAAGGCCACTTATTTTAACTATGACATACCCGTGTGGCATTGTTTGTTGTAGCCCAAATGCTGTATGTTCCTGACATTCCTGTTTCTGCTTTAAATTCCCTCTAGTGTTCAGAGGGTTCTGATGTGATGTGCTGAAGTCCACAGTGAAAATAAAATAGAAATAGTGACCTTAACTGTTTTCAGAGGTGTGAGTCCAGGAGGGATGATACTAAGCACTGTAAGATCTGTAATATGCACTGGCCTTTATTTCTTTGTCTCAAAGCTGCTCCAGCTTTTATACCAGAAAGAGGAGTAACCAGATCATTCATCACATTGAGCTCTTAGAGAGAAATGACAGACCGACAGCCTTATGTTGCATGCTCTGTAACGTGTATGATGCATTAGGTTCTGATGATCTATATAAAACATTTTAATTGGGAGGAGCTGTAAATGTGAACGGCTGTCATCTAAGCCAGGGACTTTGTTTTTTCTTTTCTTCTTCCTGATTGAAGTTAAACCTAAGTTCACAATCACATTATTTTATTTTAATGTAACTGTATGCTACGACCCTTGATAAAACACTGAAACAACTTCTTCATGCAATGATACACTGAGAACTTTGGGGGAACCCTAGGAAACCTTTCCTTCGTGCTGGATACAGTAACTGATGCTAATTTGGTGGACTTCATGGAACTAGGAAGGTCCAACTCAGCAGCTTCTTCAGGGATGCTGCAGCGAGCATCTGTTGTGTGACACGTGAGCAGCTTGTGTACAGAGTTCGGATACTGTGAGGCGTGTGGAGCATGTTCTTGTATGAACAGAAGCAGTTCAGAATTCTGGGTTTATGATGCAGACAACAGTAAAGGTCAGCAACTTGGAAAATTAATAATATGGCTCATGTTGACATTTCAGAGGGAATTCTGATGGAGGCGTGGTTCCAGTGAAAGTAAACTTGCCTGTCCAGCTGTGTGGATAAAATAGGCAGCCTTAGTCTTATCTCTTTGGTAACCCAAACCTGTTTACTGGTAGACTGGCAAAATTATGTTTATATTCTGCCTATGCTTTGTTTCTGCTAATCTCTAATTAAATAGATCCAGTGAGGGCCAGCGTGGTGCTTTTAGTGCTCAACTACAGCTTAGAAATGGTGCTCTGCTTTCTAATGATTATGAGCAGGTGAAGGGACAGGGAGGGCAGAGAAGTTGGAGTAATGTGGTATGCAATTAAATTCCTGATTCTCTTAAAATATTTGCCTGTGGTTGTAGTGATTCACAGTATTTCATATCTGGCATTGCCATGTGTGTCCAGTTAAGGACAGTTTAAAAACACAGAAACAGAGGGAAAGAAAAAAAGGGATGAAGAGATCTCAGTTGAGCCAGAACAAAACCTCTTTCGCTCCTACCATGTGAAACAGGGAGGAACCCCAAGAAATAATGAGGGTAAAGGCTGTCACAACTGCAAAATTATGGTAGCTTCTAGATAGAGAAGGAATTGTAGTTACTCTGTGGTCTTGTCATAAGCTGTTACTAATGTGGTTAAAGCACTAGTTCTGAGAACAAGTGTGTTCAGAGCTTGGATTCTTTCTCTTGAAAATTTAAAAGTCTATATTCATATATCTGCTGTGGGGCAAAATAAAAAGCTGCTTGTTTGATTACCGTATTTCAATGTTATTAAAAAACCCCACACCCTGTTTTTGGCTGAAATGAAGTCAGATATTCCTACGGATGTCTTTTTCACTTTTTTCAGCTTTTTTTAGTTTTCTTCCTTCCAAGTATCTTTTCATCATTTTCTTCCCTTCTTTTTGTCCTACTGAATTCCTTTTTTTGTGGTTGTTTTGATTCCCTCCATATCATTCCAGACAAATTCTTTTTCCCATTTGTTATTGTTCTTTCTAGTCCTAATCAACTACCAGTGTTGCTGCTTGCTTATAGAATCACAATAACAGCTCCAAATAACAGTGCCCTATGCAGGGTACGAATAAATAGCAACTGAGCCTTCCTTAAAAAGCTTATGGTGGGAATGTGAGATCTGGGAGACTGTCATCCAGATCCTGTTTTCTGTGGCCCACACTTCTTGGGTTTTGGTGTGGAGAGCAGTTGTGCTGCTGTCATGCAGTGCTAAGGTCCAATGCTGAGGTGTGGCATGCCAGTAATATTTAGTGTCCTCCATCCTTGGCAAGGAAAAGGTTCACCACTGCTGACCCATAGTCCAAATGGAAAATGTGAAGGGAGAGCCTGTTGGAGGTGTGACATGAATTGGTGCAGTCATCTAGAAGGAGTCAGGACTGCAGCCAGGAATAATACCCAGGTGTCATCAGCTTCAGACACGTGCCCCGTGCTGTAGTAGAGCAGGTTTTTTTCTTCTTCCATCCTGTGCAGAGCTCACTTCTATTTTTATTTTTATATTGTTTGTTTGTTTATTTATTTGGCTGTCTTTTCTGTTTTAGTCTTTTCTTTAATATGTAGTGACTACTAGTGACCTCTCAAACTGCATCACACTAGTGTTGACTAGTGTGTTTTGGCTCATCCTGTATCAGAATATTTGGCCATTGCCAAAGAAATTGAGGTCAGAATCGGGGTCTCTTGAGTACCACACACCAAAAAATGATGTACGTATGTGTTGAAGGTACCAAAATACTCTTAAAAAAATGAAACAAGATCTGTGAAGTCAAAAGGCCAATATTTGTTTTGAGATGCCATGTGAGAACTAAGGTATAAAATGAGATAGGTTTTCAGTGGTGATGTAAAGGTAAAAAGTACAGTTTTTTAAGAGAACCTTTAAACTATTAAATCTTTTAAAAGGAACACACCAGTCCTTTGCTGAACCTACTCAGTTGAAGGAAGGTAAGTGGTTCTCCTTGCTGTGAGAGGGAATATATCTGATAATAGAGTTTCTAAACAGAGGAGAACTCTTTAGGTCTGGTGGTGGTGATGGTTGTTACCTGATGTCAAGTGAAAGAAGCAGTGGCCAGGTGTGCAATGGGAAATGCCCAGGAACAGGGCATCCTTCCAGAATTCAGCCAATGCAAGGAAACTTCTTTAACTGCCCTTTGATTCAGAATATTTTGAATTTTTTCTGTTTTCAAATATTTCAGTGCAAATTCTTGAAAAGGCATTTTCTCTCTTTTCAGATTGGCAGATTTTTTATTAGCATTCCTAAGTCCAAAGAGGGAGAAGGAAAAAACTAAGTCTCAGGTATAGTTTTCTATTGTCCCTCCTGCCATGTTCAAAATGATATCTCATCTTGTTCTTACCCTTGTTCTGAATAAAAGCTGTGATAATCCATTTCCTGTGCTGTGATAATCCATTGCCCAAATGTCCTGGTAGCATAATTTGATTGTGGTGCTTGAACAGCTATCATATCACTCCTACAAAGCAACAGTAATAGTTGTTACAACCAGCAGTATAATCCAAGAAATCCAGAGTTAAAGTGCTTACAGCAGTGACTAATTGCATGCTAGAGAGTATTACTGTATCTTCCTGATTTATGTCCCTCATTGGCCAAGACAGACTTGCAGATGAGTTCTTAACATATTATTTAACAAGATGGTAGTGCTCTGTGTTTAAATTGCTTGTTGTTGTGCTTTTTTTTTTTATTGTCCCTCCCCAGTGTGGGGCTCAGACCTCCTTATTAGTTTTATGAGAAAGCCACAGATCCAGATTCCTTCTGGAGCTATTAACAGCATGAGTGAACAAACTGTGTAGGGATGTTTTCAACAGCTAAAAGTGTAGCCTGTACTCCTTCCCCAGGAAAAGTTAAGAACCTTTTCAACTGCTGGGGTTTTCTGTGGTTTTTGTTTTTTGGTGTTTTGTGAGGTTTTTTGGTTTGGTTTTTTGTTTGTTTGGTTTTTTGTTTGTTGTTTTGGTGTTTTGCTTTGTTTTGTTTTGTTTTTTTTTTTCCCTTTCTTTCCCACTTGAACCCTGATTCTGAAGGAGCTGGGGCAATTACCCAGCCTGTCTTACATCTTCCCATTCAGGAGAGGATGGGGTGGGAAAGAAGGTCTGCAATGGACTTCAGATATTCTCTCTAGTCCCTTCACCACCCCAAAGTCACACTACTTCAGCCTGACAAATAGCAGAGGAAAAATTCCTGCTTCAACACTTTTTTCCTTGCTTTAATGAGAGATTAAGGAAAAAAAGCCCTTCCTTTATAAAGAAAGGAAATAATGTAGGTGAATACATCTAACACCCTTTAGGAAGGGGTCCCCACCACAGGGGTGCTGCTGAGAAAGGTTGCCAGATCCTCCCAGACTCTGCACCAGGCTCATTGGAAGGCTCCTATGAAGTAAAGAAGCTGTATATTCGGTGTGTACGTGTGTGTTTCTGAAAGTTATGCTGGATTTCTGCCATGCCACAAAACTGATTAGAA
The DNA here is from genome assembly GCA_013400415.1 of Scytalopus superciliaris. Lineage (NCBI taxonomy): Eukaryota > Metazoa > Chordata > Aves > Passeriformes > Rhinocryptidae > Scytalopus > Scytalopus superciliaris. The sequence continues at coordinate 9,672 of VXBX01002798.1, forward strand.
TAATTTATAATAAAAAGTGAAGCATAGATTCCAGAAATGGATAATGTAATGGGGGAAGGAGGGAAGTGGGTGGCAAGGAAGGCAAATCTGAAGGTTTTTCCTGGTCAGTGGATGTACCCCAAAGTGTAGATTTACTGCCACTGTCTGTAGAAAGAAGCTACAGCCCTAATTTTTGTTGTCAGAGATGACTCTTACATGCTTGGCTTAATATACATGTTGTGTGGTTATGCACTGCTGTTTGTTTATTTACTTACAGTAGGTGGGATATTTCAGGTACTTTCCAGTTGCTTACAGATAATCTCTGCTCCAAGGTCTTCAGAAATGAGAGAGTCCAGAGGAAAGTAAGTAGGTGGGAATTTACAGGTTAGTACTGAGAAGCAGGACAAGGTTCAGAGGATGCAGGGCCCTTGAGAGGAATGTGAGTGTATAGCAAAGATGCTGCGCAGGTAAGGTGGGGAGGAGGATACCTGAAGTAGCCTCCATGACAGAATCAGGTGCCATGCAGATAAGTGCTCTGACTGCTGAGTCTTCTGTGTGTTCTGCATTTATCAACCATCTAGGCCTGGTAAATGCGTGCATTTCAGTCCCTGGTGTGTCTGGAAAGAAGAGAGATCCTTTGCTTTGCTTCTGCATTACAAGTCAGTCCTTGGTCAATTTAAAGCTCCCAGCTCCTGATCCCTCTCTTGGATACTTTCCCCTGTATTTGTCACTGTGCGAGGTGGTGGCTTTGTAAGTGAAGTTATTCTGTCATGTTCTGTGCAGAGAAATGCTGTGAAAATGGGAAAGCAGGGGAATGAGGCACCTGAGGTGTGTGCATGCAATATGAGGCTTGATACGGCCAGCGAGAAGCAGAATTGGGGTTTTGCACAAACATTCTTTGGGGCACAAAGTGTCATCATCTTCATTTGTGCTGTGATTAAGGCCCCTGATAATGCCTGTAACGCAAAACAGAAAACATAAAGAAAATGTTTTCTCTTCAGCCATCATTCTAGCATGCTTATGTGTGTATGAATCATTCCTCCTCCATCTGGAAGGATGAGATGCAGAGCTCTTTTCTAAGGAGGTATCTAAAGTACATCCTCATAGCAGCCAGCAATTGGCATGACAAAAGGATTATAGCTAGTGGCTGGCACTTTTCCCATCCATCTTGCCACTGGAAACATAATGCCTTTGCAATGTGCCTGTTCTTCAGGCACCGGTGTGCAGAGCCAGTCCTCAGGACACGCTAATGGAGCAGTTGCATGTTGTTGGCTTTTGTTTGTGGCTCCTCCTCAGTGGCCCGAAAACTGGGCAGAGGGAGTAACGCTGATAAACTGGTTTTCTTTATTTAAGCCTGATGTGGAGTGGAAACAGTGGGGTACCTGTGGGACATTCCCAGGTGTGGGAAGATGAGCAGCAAGGCATCTGGCGCTGCCAGTGTAACATCAAGTGTGAGAGAAGACCTTGTTTTGCTTCCAAACTTCTATGCTTTGCACAGGACAAGGCAAAATTAAGGAGTATTGAGTGCACAAGGAAAGAAGTCTGATTTTAAAAAATGTCATCTGTTGTTTATGTGAACTGACTGTCTTGTATATATTCTGTCTTTCATGTGATTTGCAAAAAGACCAAGGCCCTGACTCAATTAACTTAATCTTAAATGTTCCTGTGATGTCAAGAAAGCGTTTTATTGCACATCTTTCTGTAGAGGAGTGTTTAATGTGGTGTCAGAACAGGCAGTAGAAAGAAGGGCCCCTTAATCTCAGTGCTCTGCTTTAACAACTCTGTTGTTACCTTTGTCTGTTGCTGACCGTCACTGGAAGTGCCATTGTCTTGCAGCAGTGACCAGCTCTGTCTGTGGTGCAAACCTAAATGTAGAAGCTGGATGTTCTTTTGCTGAAGCTCCTTGAGGCACTCTTGAAACTCACCCAGTGGATGCCTATGGGGAGGGACGTGTCTTTTGCTTTCTTCTTTTGAAGGGTGGTTGGAAATGAGGTAGAGGAGAGTCTGGGAGAGTCCAGCCTGCCCCTGGAGCCTTTGGTGCATTCAGTGAGCTGGTGTTTTGGATCAGTTGTTCTCAGACCTGGGACCAGTGGCTTTTCCTCCCTTGGGAGTGCCTCTCCAAACAGGAAGGGCCTCTCTGCTCCCCATTCCTGCTCTGCATTTTAACCAGTGTCTGCTCTGCAAGGCAGACTCATTTCTACTGCAGGAGCTGAGAGTCACCTCTCTATCTCACCTGGGATAGTCTGGAAGTTTAGGGCACTGCTCCTGCAAGACCTCAGCTGACTTGGATCGGGGTGGGAATGGCAGGGAGGAAATCATCAGTCTGCCTCACTGGAGAGAGCCAAGTCCTGGTCTGCAGCATGAAGGATACAGGCTGCTACTGCCTTGTATATGAAGTATTTTGGCTTTTTAAAGGACAGGTTACTGTCTTAGTGCATGGATGGAGGAACTTCCTTTCTGCGTCTTTGCCATGGATGGGCTCCAGATGCAGCCGTGCTCTTAAACATGTCCTCTGAGCTGACTCTACATGGTAGCATACTGACTTCAGGAGCTCAAATACCATCCTGTTCCCTACTGTACTGTGGGTTTGGGATAGAGGAATACAGCTGATGGGGTCTGTAGGCTTTCTGCAGCTGTTCCTGTTCTGAGGTGTGAACAGCTGTGCCCCTTTACTTTGGAGCTTTTCTGGCTGCAGGCAGGGACTGTGAAACCCTCCTGTGCCCCTGAAGCTGAACACTGTGTGAGAGAGACTGTGTCTGCTCCCTCCCAAAGTGCTTCTGGGAGGATGCTCTGGGTCTGGCACATCAAGCATTGTCACAGAAAGCCACTCTGCTCTGGAGAGTGCAACAGTCCTGCATGTTTGGGCACAATGTTGGACTTTGTATCTGGGGAGAGCTTTTCTATTACTGTGTCTCAAACTGCTGCGTTTCTTTTCTCTGATACATGGTAGCCTGGAGAAGACCCTTCAGGCAGGGATGCCTTGTTACTTTCTTTAGCTTCATAATTGCTGTTTATACTATACTGCAATAAACACAATTAGCATTTCTGGCTTATTTCAGGGTGTGTGCTTGTGTGTGAAAAAGATTTGGATACCTTAACTCTGCCATCTTTGTTACCTGTGCCTGAGATATTATCTGCTTGCAATCTTTCCTGATACATAACAGCTGTAGAAAGGAAATAACACTCCCTGTGCTCTTGGAAACATTTCAGTAGCTTGCCTTCAGCGGTAACAGGGATGAGGGGTGTTACAATCACTGGCTTTGAAAACTGGCTTCAGGATCCTGCAGAGCACGGTCAGCAGGAGGATGTTCACATCCCACGCTTCACCTGCAGTGTCCAGTTGCAACATGCTCCGTGTGTATAAATACAGCTCTGCTTTTCTTTGTGCCACGGGTCAGAGTTTAAAGGCAGAAGAATTGCACTGCTCTGTGTGTGTGTGTATATATGAGTACACTCAGCAGGTGTATTTTCTCCTGTGAAGTGTTCTGTATCTTCCAGCCCGAGTCAGCTGTGAGTATTTCCACTTGCTGAGAGGCTGAAGACCAGGTTCTCGTGGCCTAAATTCCTAAGGCTCTGTGCTTCAAGGCCAGGAGTTGGAAGGAAATAAAAGATACAGTGGCTTAGGTGCAATTTAGGACATGTGAATCTGGCTCCTCCTCTCCTGCAATACCAGTGTGCCAGAAGCATCTAATGTAGGAAGCTCGTAGTGAACACACCCGGCCAATGACCCTATTTTCGCTTTCCAAGGTATTTCTGGACTCCCCACCTTTAACCAACTTGAATTCTCAAACCAATCCCTTCAGTGATAGGCAGAGCAAAGAACCTGATCCAAGCAGTGCTGCTTATTCCTGGAAAGGTCCTGACATCTCACCCTCCCTACCATCTGGAGGGTAGCTGGTGGGGGAGACGCCTGGAGCTGTGCTGGTGCATGTGTTGTTTTCTGGCTGTGGGGATTTTTGTTGTGTGTTCTTTTGGTTTTACCTCTTACATAAAATTTGAAAGCTTGCATTGCACCTGTGGTCTAGAAGGACTAGTCAATCCTCTGTTTCCCATCAGCACCAGGTAGATCTAGTGTTGAATGAAGGAGATGCTTGGGCTCTGGGACAAGGGATGCTGAAGTTGCTTTGCAGCCTTCTGTGCTTGGCTGTGAGGAACTGAGCCCTCCCAGGCTTGCTTGTGGCCATAAAGAGTGTGATCTCTCACTGTGTTGGCCCTGGTAATCTCTGACTATCAATCATCCTCTTCTCATTTGGAAGAACTTTGACTTAGTAATAATGAGAGATACATCAGCTTGAGTAATTTCTGTTTGAAGATATTAAGCTCTGTGAATACTGAAGAATATCATATCCTAAGCTTTTGAGCAGTTCCGAGTAGTAATGCAGTGCTGTTCTTGGAATGATTTGTTTCAACTATAGGACCAGTTTAAATAGAACTATTTAAGTATATGTTGCTGTTCCTCATACATCAAAAAGTGAAGTTCAGTGAATAATGAGTTATCATGGGGCACCACAATGAGATAAGAACTCATCATAGCTTTGCAATAAATGGCAATGTCATTAAAAGAAAAAAGACTTTTTGTCTATAAGCTTAATTGGAAAAGCCAGGAATCTTGACTGGAGATGTTTAGCATGCTGACCAACTGAGATGTATTGTCATAAGAGCAAATTTCTGTGTGCAGTGTCCAAGATTTTGATTGCTGCATGAGGTACATGGCTGTGGGATATTTTCCTATGTATGCCTTCTGTGTAGATAATTGACAGTACCTGATTTCTGGTCCCAGAGGGGAAATGTAGTACCTTATTATTGAACAGCTTTCCAAGATGCAGCAGTTGTCATTAAAACTCAGCAGTGGACCATGGAGCTTTATTTGGCAGGTTGGGACTTTTTTTTTTTTAAGCTTTTTAATAGCAATGACTTGCAGTTATGTCATGCTGTAGTTTTAAACTGTGCAAGGCAATTTGACTAATTTATGTTCTTGTTCTGGTTTTTAATGTGCACACAGAAGAAGCTGCTTTCTGGGATTGCTGATAATATGGAATATGGTAAGGATGACCAACCCTTGTGTACAGGGATATTAGGCACTCGCTCTTTCACTGACTTTTGTGGCAAAGCCACTGTGCTGTAAATTCCCTGTCCCCAGAATATGACTCCACCCTGCACTTCATAAAAAATTTTAAGTAAAAAAATTTAAGATGAGTGATGTGCAAGAAGATCCATGTCACTTTTCTTCCCTTTGTAGTGTTTACTTTAAGTTATTGCTTTTCGCAAGTAGAATCATTGTATGTCTGTGGTCTTGGGGATAGTTAGCAGGACACCACAATCTGCCCATCTGCAACAGCTCTGCTGGAAAGGTCTCATCTGCAGGAGCCCTTGTTTGCTCTTAAGGATGAAATGCAATTGAGCATCTGGTGAAGTCTGCTCTGTGCTAGAAATTAACTATAAATATATACCTGGGGATTTTTTAATCATTAGTCTTAAATTGGTTATTTCCTACCAGTTGTAGGACTCCGAAGAATTGCTCTTTCTTCCTTCAGAAAAAATATCAGTGGGCCAATGCTATGCTACAGGTAGGATGTGGCAACAATAATGCATGGAGAACAGTGTGAAGAAAAAGACAACTTCCTGCTCTCTGGTGTTGCAGATTTCCCCCCCCCCTGCCCCCCCCTCTAATTACATGGAGTTGGAAGAATGAGCTGGTAGGATATGAATGTTGCCATCCAGTAATAATAGTTGCGGTCATGGGTGCCATGCAAACATGAAGCTTCAAGAGACTGTGATGTGTTTTGAGGACAGACCAGGAATAATTCAGGCCTGCACATGACTTTCTCAGGTAGAAGGTAAGTTAAGGGAATGTCTGCAAAGCTAGTGCCCAAAGCTGGAATTGTGCTCCCTATTCCAGTTTAGCCAATACATAAACAAACCAGTTCACTTGGTGTTCCCATTAATTTGCACTGCTTACCTTTCCAGTTTTTCCAGCTTATGATTTGAGCAGAATGAGACAGTAGGAAAAATGACAGTCTGAAACTGGCTTGGCTTGTCTCTGGCTCTCCCCAGAAAGCCTGTTCCTTTTCTACCACCAAAATAGGGACTGGCTCCGTAGCTATTGTTCAGGACACCTGAGACTCCACAGCAAAATCATCTGCCACTGCCTAGAAAAGGGACAGCAAAGAAAAACTTGAAATCCTTTGCCAGCTCCTTCTGCATCTCTCTACCTACTAAGGCTTTTCTCCACTGTACAAATGGTGTAGCAGCTGTGGCTTGAAAATTACTGGGGCTTTCCCCTCACCCTTGGGTATTTAACTGTGTCCAGCCCTGGCATCCTGACAAGCAGAGGCAGCAGAAGCTGTGTGGGGTCAGTGTCACGCCTGTGCCGAGCACGCTGCCTCTGACAGCCACGCTCTGCCTGTGCCTCCTTCCAGCACACAGAGTGGGCTGCCCTGGGGGAGGACAAGTCATGCCCTTCTGACTTGAGGCCTTCAGGCCTGTAATGACCTTGAGCCTCTTGTCCCTGAAGGTCCTAGGGAGTAGCATGAGAAAGCCTTTCCTTTTTAACAAACAACTAAGACTTGGACTACAATGGGGGTCTCTCTGGGACCAGTTGAAGCAGGTTTTCCCACTGTGTGTGTGTAAGAGGGGCAGTGGTAAGGAGGAGACCAGATAGTGCAGCACTTAATTTGGTTGTGTAACTGCAGCATGCTCATGACGTGCGTTCCTGACTTCACCAAGAACCACTGAAGGTGCAAAGCTCCCTCCGTGTCCTCTCTGTTCCAGGAAGTCCTGAGAAGCTTCTGGTTAAACAGTCAACAAGTCCATAGAGTGCCTTTGGTATTTTGATGGCTGTGGAAAGAATAGTTGGCATTGGGAGTAATTTTTTGGCTTGTGTTGCTGACTGTGACAAAAAAAAAAAGTCAGCTTTCTTGACCTGGAATGATGCCAAGGCTGTGTGCAGGCTGGAGAATGTAACCAGTGGTCTCTCCCTTGTGCCTTGTGTCTTTTGAAAGAGATTTTGTTGGTGTTAAAGTAGACCTTAACCTTCCATGGGATCTCCTGGCTGAATTCAGAGGTCTGTATCTGAGATATGAAGGCTGCCTTCTACCCAGACTCACTTCACTATCAATTTTTATATAGCCCTGCATGGGGCAGTAGCATGGACTTCGATGTGCTGTATTCTCACACATCACTAAGGGCTCTGTGCTTTTGTGTGCTGCCTGTGGATCAGCAGACACAGCTGGAATGCTCACCTACCAAAACTGTTTCCTTTTTTCCCCTTGATATTGCTAGAAGCCATTCTCAAGTACGTTCTGCCAGGCAAAATAAAATAAAACCTGTTAATCCCAAACCCCAAGATTTACTGTAGGCTCTAGTGGGAGAAATGGAGAGGATTACAAGCTCCTGGGAGGTTGTTTGACTGTCATGTAAGGAATACCACCTGGGAAAGGGGTGTTCTTCCTTCTTTAGAAAGAACCGGAGGTCAGCTGAGATCATTTTCTCTAACATTACACAGTGGTGTAAAAATCATTCATAGGAATTTTATTTTTGACTAGTTAGCAAGTTGAGGAGTAGTGATAGAAGTGATTAGAGCTGTGATTAACTGTTGCTTTTGATCTTGTGGCTAAACCAAAAAAAATGTCGGTTAGCTTGAACTGAAAGATGAAGAGTTTCTTTTGCTATGAGAAATTAAGGTTTTTGAGTAATCCTAAACTCAAGCATTTTGGATTGTCTAAAGTCCTTTAGGTTAAAGAGTGATTGAAAAGAGTTTTCTAGTTTTAGGGAAATGGGAATCTTAAGGGCTGTTCATTGAATTCAAATTGTTTTTGATCCTCTTGAATCCCTGTTTTGCTGAATATAATATGGAACAGGATCACCTGCAGAGGGAAGGGGAACTGCAGTCCCCCCAGCTGCTCATTCCAAGAGCAGCTAGAGCCTCTCCTGTATCATGAGAATGGAATCACAACTGTTCAGCTCCATTATTCAAAGCAGTGCTGCACACACCCCTGAAAAAACAAACCGAAACACTTCCCAGCATTAACAACAGACAGATAAAACTGGAAGTCAGTCACGGTGAGAAATAGAAATTCTTTTTTCTTTCCAAAGTGTGTGTGGAAGGCAAATGAAAATGATTCCCTAACGAAAAAGCAGTAAAAGAGTTGAAGAGCACACCTAAACAAAGGTCAAGCTTGCAATCTGAATGGAGACAGAGGCTAAACCTATTTGCAGTATAAAATGAAGGTAGCCAAGGAATAATTACCATGCATAGATAATACACATATATGTAGATAATATATGCCATCATACATTCTAAAAGCCTGTCACCAGAAGCAGTTGCAAAACACAGAATGCACACAGGGGTCCACAAAGGTGTAGCTGGAGAACATAATGCCAAGATCACCACAGAAACAGCAGCATTTTTCAAGAGTACAAGAGGCGTGTCAAGGAATAGTGGATTAAAGAAGCTGTGTGAGATACTGATACAGGTCCTGGCATCCCAGCAGTGTGTATGATCCATGCTGCATCCTCCTTGTCCATGACACATGAAGCAAAAGATCAAATTGTTAAAAGTAAGAGTTGATGCTTTAATGCAGTTACCGACCAAGTTATTAGCATATGGTTCTGGTGTTAAGAAATAAATGCTATTTTGAACAGTTGTCTGTGTGCAGGAGGTCTAAATGAGGCCACCTTGAGAACTCTTTACCCCAGTGTGGTTACTTGGGGAAGGTACAGAGATGAGGAGGCTTCCAAAAGAGGAAATCATGTCTAGACTTCAAAATGCCAGTTCTCAGTTTTGTTTTAGGTGGTGATATCCTGTCTAGTATCTTTGAGGAGAAATAACTGAGAGAAGGAAACAGTCAGTAACATGTAAGGGGATGCTGGGTATAATTTCAGAGTAAAAGTTCCCAAAATTTCATGTGGAAGATTGTCACTGACCCTCAAAATTTCTCACAACTAGAAAGGCAAAATCCATCACAACTAGAAAGGCATTTTATTGCCTGATATCAATTTAGTACCACTGGCTAACAGTGATAGAAAATGATAGAAAGTGTGAAGGCTGTCTGCAAGGTCTTGACTAACTTGTATGCTGTAGTCTGTGTGCCTTCTTCATACATTTTGGTGTTAAAGGTTAAATATTTTGGTTTTGCTCATGTTGTAGCTGCCTTTGGGGTTGGAATGGATGTGCTGATTCCCAGCTTTTTTATAGGTGAATTCATAAATGTAAATAAAATATAGAACGATAGTACCTCAGGCATTAAGTTCACTGTTTTCGGTCGTTCAAATTAAGTTTCCCCAGTTTTGCATATTTTCTGTGTGTACTGTGCCTCTGATGTTGAGAGGGGGGATCTCAAACTCAGTACTTCCCTAAATGAGGAGGAAAACAACTATTTTTGTTGTTTGTGGTTAACCTACAGAGCAGTATTAATGGTCTGTAAAACCTCTTCAGATAATTGACTCAATAGAAACTTTTGAGAAACTATTTAAACTTAAAGAGAAGTTCCATGAGAAGGTGGGATAAGATGGAGTTAAAGCCACCATAAGGGTGAGGGGATATGTAATTTAACATCCTCTTGTAATGCATTTGAGGGAAATAAGAAGGCAGAGGAGTGTGTATTTGGGTGCTGAGGGGAAGGAGCCATTAAGCAGAACCAAAAATCTTCAGTACAGTTACTTCTTTCACTCAGATGACAGTGGCAGTCCATGCTTGGATGCAAGTACTGGAAACTTCACCTGAGGTGCCAGTAATTGCATTCCGTATTCATCAAATTCAAATATGCTGGAGCACTTTCCCAGGCAGAAGGGGTAGTGTAATATTTAAAACTTTAAATGGATCCTTACAGCCATTGAGATAGTTGTATTTGTAACATATAAAAGTGGTGCTTGAAAACAGGACTTGGTGCTATTGTGTAACATGCCCCTTTACAGAGAGTAATGGAAGTGAAAAAAATGTATGAAAAAGTCAGATTTGGTTGGCTTTTTCCCCACCCCCTCCCACCCCCCCTCTGGACTGTTAATGGCTTAGAATATTTTCATACAGAAAATTTAATTATGTAATTGTACTTAACGCTGACCCAGGGCTTTCGTGGTCTTAGAAGAGGAAGACAATGCAGTTGCTCTGAAAACTTAAATAGTCCTTTTAAAACTTGACTAATTATTCTATCCTGTCAAACATTCAAAATTTTCACCTCAATCCTTATATGGATGGACAGACACTGGGGGTTTTTTTAATTATTTGATTGTGTAAGCTTCTTTGTAGGGATTTTGGGTGTATCCTAAGTTTTTCATTGTGTTTTCATCCATATTTTCATCCATACTGTGATAGTTCTTACAAGAAAACCGTCGGTTTCTCAGAGAAGATGAAGTGTTGCCTTTTTTGCTTTTATTTCTGGTATCAGTGGAAAATAAGTCGCTTTTCCCCCCCCCAAACAGACACGTGTGCACACTCTTTTTCTCTCCCACATGTGCACAGACATGCAAGCACACAGGGAGCTCTTGCCTGAGCGCAGCCAAAAGAGGCTGGACACGGCTGTCTTCGGCTCAGTGGAAATTGGCACCGTCCCATCCCCAGTAAACAACAGCCTGACGTCAGCTCACGCAGCGCTGATAGCAGCACAACTTGAGAGATTTTTCAACTGGCCAGGCTGTTGAAAGGCTATCGCTGGGTTTGATAATCTCTGGCTGCACTTGAGAGGAATCGGTGTGAAGGTGGGGGGGAGGAATGGTTGGTTAATGACAGGAATAATAGAGCAATTCCTGATAACTTCATATGGGGTGGAGAGGTGATTTTTTAAGTCTTGCACCAAAGCGTATTTTGATTCCCAGCTCATCAGCTGCAGTCGTTCACTCTCGTGTTGGTCCAGGTTCTGAAATCCTGGCTGTGCTGGAGAATTCACATTCGTGCCCTGTTGGAAGTTGGAGAACAATTAAAGTGCTGTAGAACAGTCAATCAAGCAGATGATGAAATTTGACTCTTCTAATGTGTTGAATTAAGCACTTTTGTTATGATTTTAATTCCTGATGTTTGCTTTAATCAATTGTAGATGTTGTTCAAAGATCTGAGCCTGGCCATGCTAAGATTTTTACTGGTTTCTGTATATTTCATTTCTATTACTAGGGTATAAGTATATAAGTAGTTGAGGGCCCCACATTGCAACCACAACACCCAGAGAAGGTTTACTTGAAGGATACTTGGTTATTCATCATTATCAAATTAAGCTAGAATAAAGGGACCATTTTGTGGTGCTGGTTTTGCATAAGTCTTTCAGAAAAGTAGATCTTTTCCTGGAATGCTACAAACTTCTTGACTGCAAAGTTAGCAAAGACTCTTGCATTTCTGAAACAGAGCCACTGTGACTTAAATTTAATTACAGCTGGTTCTCCTCATAACCCAATAGTTGAAAGAGACTTTTCTATTGTTCAGTACTACCGCTGAAAACACATTTCCATTATGAACTTACAGTCCTCCTGTGCCAAAACCAACAGTTAAAAATGAATGGTTTGCTCTGGTAACAGGAAAAACAAACATGAAAATTACTGTGTTGTGTGATAGAAAATCAGAATGTTAAAGTAAAAGAAGTTGATAAACCTACCAGAATAACTATTTGATGGGTTGCTCTTGAATCAGTGACACTTCCAAGCAAGCATTTCAAGGCTATAAATAATAGTGCATCAGCTTCTGCTTTGTTTCTTGTGCTGTTGCAAAGATAGCAAAAAGTTCATATTCCATTTAGGTCCTGTCACCAGGGATTTAAGAGTTTTGTGAAATTCTGTAAAGGAATGTGAATAACTGCCAATATTAACATTTTCTAATGTATGCGTTTTTACATCTGTTTTTAGGGTACATTCAGTCTAGGTTAATCATAAAATCTGTCTTAGTAGGGAGGGACAAGAATGCAAGAGGGAAAGAAAAATTGGACTTTTTCTCAGATGGTATCTCTTATTAGTAGTTTTTGAGCCTTTTGACTAAATCTGATGATGATGCAAAAGTCTCAGAAGTTCACAACTTCTCTGAAAGTGGGCAAGAAGGTGAGGATCTGACTGAGCCCATACTTCTCAATGAATTCATAGAGATCAAAAGCAAGTGTGGGATAGATCTGTGTGTCTCATTAAGAGAACGATACAGCTGGGATTGCTGATCTTGCAGAGGGGAAGGAAAGGGTGAACAGCAGCTCTTTAATGACCAGGGAAGTCCTGGCTCTCTGTGTGTCTGACTGTCCTTGGAGACTCATGTGGCTGCTTGACATGCTGCTCCCCAGAGGGGCTGGCATGTGGCAGGGCCTGACTGCGTTTGATTTATGAGAAAAGCCCGGGACTGTTTGAAAGGAGACCAAAAGCTAAGCCGTCAGAAAACCTGTGCTTGAGAGCTGCGGCAGCAGAAGTGTTGACAGCTCAGGTATGGAGTTCAAGAGGAATTGGATGGAGAAAACTTTCCAAAATCTCAGGCTAAATAGGCAGGCTGGCCATAGGTGAGCTGATGACGGGCTGTGGGCAAAGCTGGATCTCTGCTGCAGCACGGAGATGTGTGGGGTGTGTGGTGAGGCCCTTGGAGCTGCATCTATGTGGTGAGGTGACCTTTCCCCAGGTGCAGACTTCTTGCACTTCAGGGCCCATGCCCAGCTCCAGGATCACAAATTTGGCCCCGTGCAAATGTGGACTTGTCAGTCTGTAGGAGTAAGGCAGGTGTGACACAGACTGGGCAGCATGACCTGTGTACAAAGTTTGTAGCAGGTTGCCTTGGGCTGTTTATTACCTCTTTCCTTCTCTGTGGTCTGGGGGTAGGCTGCTAGGCAGTCAGTGCCTTCCCTGCAGCCTGCCTACTTTTCTGGGGGACTGGGATGTGCCTGCAGAGTGTGAAATTGTGACTTGTAGCCCTGCAAAACTCTTAGCTGAGCAGGGGTTTTGCCCTAGGTCACTTCAGCAGTTCTGAGCATTGCATGGGGCTTGTCACAACCCCCAGCAGGATTTCCCCTTCCATAAACCATGCCAGCAGCTCGCAGACAGTCAGTATCTCATCTGCAGCCTCCCTGAAGATCTGTAAGGCCATGAGTGGTAGCAGACTTGCAGTAGGAAAGGTCCTTGATGTTATTTTTTTTCCTGCCTTCCTTTATTGTCTCTCATCTTGCTTAACCAGCCTGCTACTGCTCTACATAGGGAGATGAGGTGGTGGGAAAGGTCTGTGCACTTTACCTCTGCCTCCAGGTGGGTAACATTTGCATTTGCTGCCCGTGGTAAGAGTTAGCCAGAGCTGCTCACACTAGCCTTGACCTAACCCACAAGATGCAGACATGTTGCAGCGTGTTTCCTCTTGTTGGAAACCTGCAGAATGGCCTTTTGGATACCCAGCCCTGCTTGGCTCTTCACGTAGCAAGGTCTACTGGGTGGATGTTGAGGTTATGGTTCACTTTGTATTGAGAGAAATTACATTGTTTGTCTTCAATGTGGCCAGGTATCCAATAATACGGAATTTTAACCAGCTGAAAAAGATCTTGGATTTGCTTTTGTTTTTATGGAGAAAGTCATAAAAAGGCTAAGAAATAGACTGGTTTGCTATCAAGGTGTAATTTTGGAATGGTTTTGTCCTTCCCCAAAAATTCAGAAAATCTTGTGGTCAGCCCCGTCAAAGTAACATTGCGAGGCTTCTAAAGAAATTGTGCTGAGTGCTTCCTTTTGTTCTTCAGTGATTCAGGTTGATATTTTTAAGATTTCTGTGTAACATAAGGGGCTAAAAAAAAAAAGTACTTCTTTAATTGCTTCTTAGTACTTGGAAATGTTGCACGCTCCTGCCTTTGCCTCTTCTGTGCTTCTGTGGTGGTTATAACTTCTCTGAGAAGTAAGGAATCATGGTAAGGATGGCCTCTCCCTGTGTTTGATTGCAATGTGAGGTGCAAGCAAACTGCACAACTAGCTCTGGGCAGGATTCTTACCAGCCTTTGCCACTGGGACCTTGCTGCTTTGTAAGGCGTGAGCTGCTCCCAAGACCTGTTGTGTGTCTGTTGCAGCAGCACATCAGTGAGTTTAATGAAGTGGAGGACAGTCCCCCGTAGATTTTTGGGATTTGGGGTTTTCTTCTTTGAGACGCTGTGACAGAGTGAAGGAGCAGAATAACACTGCAACTCATATTTCCTCTATCTAAACTCAAAAACCCAGGAACGCTTTCAAGGCTCAGGTGCTCACATCTCATAAAGTGTTGGCTTCCTACTTAAGAGACCAGCAAGAACAAAAATGTAGGGAGACACAGTGATCCAGTTTCATAGCTTAGATGTAGCCACCATGACTTGCTTCTTGTTTTTCTTTTTTTTTCTCTTTCATTATGTTTTTTCTCCCTAGTGGGCAGGAGGTCCTGTGGAGCATGTGATTCCTCTGTGTTTTCCCTTGCTCATGTCTTACTGATCAGGAGATCAGTCCCACCCAGAGGGATTGCAGAGTTCCCCATAGTACTTTTTACAGTCTGGAATGGTTCTCTTTCTTGTTTGGTCTTTTCAAGAGTAGTACCAAGCACAGAAAATTTACTGGTTTCTTCTTATTGGCAATGCCATGAAAGCCCAACATGGAGGAAGAAATCAAGAAAACTGGATCAGAGGGTGGGGTAGACTGATGAGCAGAAGAAATTGGACTTTTATGGATCTACACTGAGCAAAACAAGGATTTGTGTGCTATTTGGACAGTCAGGTAAAACACCCAGCCCTCCCTTCAGCTCCATGATATTGCTGCTCCCTGTGGAGGCCCCCCAGTTTTACCTGTGCAAATTCCTTGTGTATTTTTTTTTTAAACTGAAATAAAACAGTATGATTAGGAAAAAAAAAAGGCAACAAAGCAAACAAACCCCAACCCAATAAAATTCTTGCAACTGGAATGTCTGTTTCTACCATTAAAAAACTCAGTTTTCTCATTACTATAATAATGTGTCGAAATGGCTGAACAGCTTGAATTACGATACTGATTTTATTTTTTGTTTCTGGTAACAGTAATAGTCAAGCAATGGCATGCCGACAAAGACAGCTTTGAAACGAGCAGCAATCCTGAGAGGTGCCATCCTGCTCCCTCCCCCCCCACAGCCCCATCTCCCAATCCCTGACAAAGAAAACAAGTCGCTGCCTCTTCAAGACTTTTCTTGTCCTCTCTGTTCGTGACAGGCGTAAGTGTTAGTAACATCTGCTGGCCCGAGCTTGCTTCCTCCTGCCGTGCTGGGCTCTGGCAGGGCCGTGCAGAGGAGCCAGGACCCTGTGCCAAGCACGGAGCGTGGCTTTGCCAACCCGGGCCTTCAGCAGAGCTGCGTCTGCGATCGCGGGGCACAGGCTGGGCACGACTGGCAGGGCTCTGCTTAGCTGCTCCTCGCTTCTTAGGCCCTAACTCTCACAAATGGCAGGGTTGTTGTTGTTTTTCCTAGTGGATAATGAATGTTATTTTAAGCAAAATATCCAAGGGGGATAAACAGATCAACATGTGAATCTGAAAACATTTTCTATGAGCTTTGATTTAGAAAGTTACTGTAAATGAGATATTACAGTGAGTGCTTTTCTTTCACAGTCCATTCTTTAACTTCCTTCTGCCTTTCAACAATATTTTGTTGGTTCACTACTTGTGTTTTTTTGTGGTTTTTTTTTACTATGTTCTGTCAGGTTTCCTTGACGGTGGCAATATTTTCCAGAGCAACCAGGAGGGAAAGTGTATGTGTATACAGTTTCACAGAGACACGGAATCTGTAAAGATAGATGCAGATCCTGCTTTATTTTGTAGTTGTTTGCTTCAGAGTTGGCTGGGTTTCCCTTTGGATGGAACAGGCAAAAAGTATTTTGGTGTGTTCTGCTGTTTTGAAGTAAGGCATAGGGTTTCTCTGCTGCTTCCTAAGTCTGGTTGATTTTTTAATTGAATTAAAAAAACAACCAAACAACCAAATTTAAAGAAATATGTGGAGATTTGATTTATTCCATGTCAATTGTGAGATCAATGGGAAAAAAATAATGTGCATGTAGGAGTAAAATATATTTCAGACTGGTCAGCTCCTAATGAGTAGTGATCTTGCTACTACTCACTCTTAGGTTGGTAGAGGGCCAATGATATACAGAGTGAAAATACACAGTAGTGTGATGCTGTGCTTCAGATCTGTTTTTTGGGGGGAATGATGGGGAGTCCCTGAGGCTATTTTATGTGCAATTTCCTGATGTGAGAATTTTAAAAGTCTCTTGTAATGATCTATCTGGAAATTTTCTTCTAACAGCATCAAAAGGTAGCCTGAAGTTGTACTATCCTATACTTCAACCAAATTAGACCTGTAGAATAATCCAGTTGTTTCTTCCTTCTAAATACACAGTGAGTGTGTGTGGCAATGATCCTGGAGCCTGCAGGCAGCTGCAACAGAAAAGGACTTCCGTGGTTTGCTTTTGCTTTCTCTTCCTGTCCCCTCCATTTTCATGTACGTTTTTTAGAAGGCTGAGTTTCTGATGGACTACCTAATGCAAGATCAGGGGAAAGTGAAACTGTGTTTTGGAGCTTGTTTTGTTAGTTCTTTTGGTTTTCATATGATGCTCTATCAAAGGCACAGTTCTTCAGTATTAAAAACAGCCCAGTGGACTGATAAATTAAAAATGTCAATCAATAAAAATGAAAATCTGAACTTTATCTGTAGGAAATATTAATGAGAGAGAAGCTGAGTATGTCCCCCTAAACCTGCCCCCTGCGGAATGCCAAGCATAGTCACTCTGGCTTCATTTAGAAGTAACCCTGTAGTACTTCTAAGTAGCTGAAAGTGAAAAGATTAGAATTCAGGTTGATAATACAGTTTCTTTTCAGATGCTTCCTCTAAATGTTTAATACTATGTCCCTGAGGAAGTCCCATTATTAAAGCTGCGTGACTATGAGATCGCCTTGACTCTGAGGGGGAGATATTTGAGAGTTCTGGGGATTTTCCTCATCTGACTCTTACAGCTTCCTTTCATTGCAAGGATTACAAAGGTGGGGTTTTTTTGGTGAAACATGTCCCTCACTTTGTATCATCTCCAGTCAAGTCAAATTGACAGGGGTGGCAGGAATTACCACATGTACTCCAGGCATATAAACCAAGTCATGTTATTAACTGATACTAAAGGTTCCTGTAAACTTTTCCCAGAAGATCTTAGAGCTTGTTCACAAATAAGAGCTGAAGAGTTTCTGTGCTTTTCAGGCACCTTTTCCCTTATGTTACATTAATAACACTAACAAAAATAACTCACCAGTGCATGTTTCTAATAGGCTTAATGACAGATCCTCACACTCTTTGCAAATGATGGATTCTTGGAGAGGGGAGCTGTTCCTCTCTCCTCTGCCACAGCCTGGCATGGGGTGGAACACAGCAGCTGTTTGACAGCATAACAGCATGTGCGGCATTGGGATGAAAAGTAGGAGAATTTTTGTGTCCCATAGAAACGGTGGAGAGCTCAAGGTAACCCGAAATAGAAGCTGATCAGGACGCGAGGGTTTAACAGTTGGCTGGCTGAGAAGTTTCATTTCTCTGCAAAGTGTGGACTGTTGGTTGTTGGCTGGTTTTTTTCCCCTCTGAGTTATGAAAACCTGCTCGTTCGTTGGTTCAAACTTTCCTTACTCCAGGTTTGTTTATAGGGCACTTAGTGGACATGGGGTATGCAAGGCAAGGTACGGGGTGCTCTGCCTTATCCTCTCCTGTATGGATAATGTGCTATCAGCTTTGAAAGTGGAGTTGTGTGTGTTGCATAAGGGCATCTTCTATCTCCCTCAATAACCCACAGAGTTGTTAGGCTGTAAGGTTGTTAGGGCCGTGCTGCAGATCCGCAGCTGGGTGGCTGTACAGCAGCTTCCCTGGGGGTAGGCAGTCCATGACAGAGAAGAGCAGTGCTGCTGCATCACTACCAGTTCTAGTGTCTGCAGCACTTGGATCTTTCCCCAAGGGCCTCTCCTTTGCGAATTAACCCAGCCTGACCCTGCTTGCCTTGCAGGAACTGCCTGGATCACAGCTAAAGGGGATATGGCTGTAGGCATGGAAGTGTAAGGTCTGACACCAATGGTATCAAAGAGCAGGAAGCCTTATACTGCTCTATGTGTCCTTAATGAATGCTGAAGCAAAAAATATTCATGCATCTCTTTTCTCATCTATTGCAGCATGTTTAACAGTTGCCTGGAAATGACATGATTAAAAAAAAAAAAAAATCCACAACCCCTTAACTGAACCATTTACAAAGCATTCTTCTTATTCTATGTGGACATAAACATGGGCAGAATATCCCCATGGTTTTTTGACTGGGTCATTCAGCCTTAAATTGAAGTGACCTCATTTTGGAGGGATCCGAGGAGCTCAGGCTTTGAATTTTTTTCTTGCTGATGATTTTTACACTTTTACAGTTAGCAAGACTTCTGGTGGTTTATATACCAAAAAGCTTGCAGGGGCAAAAATTACCTATGAATTCACCAAGGGAAAGCTTATATGTATGTAGGTTCCAAGGAGAAGAGGATGTCTTTGAATTTTGGTCATTTCAGCTTGAGCTTTAGTGTGTAGTTTCAGTCTGGTCCTTTGAGCTCTGACAGTGAATTCACATTTCAGCTTTTTTCAGTTGATTTGATTTTGCCTTGCTGGTCAATTTTTGTTTTTTTCCTTTTTTATGATCAGACATTAGGGACTGGTTTTGGGGTATAACTCAAGGTATAATGTGGTCCTTTGTGTTTAGCTATGCATGAGCACAGAAGTATTTTTAGTGACATGTATTCCCTTCTCAAGTGCATGCTCTTCTTAAAGCTTTGGGTTTGGTTGTATCTGGCAAAAACACTTTCTCTCCTGTTTTCCTCTTTCTGTTCCAGAAACTGACTGGTCAAAGATCTTTTGGACTTCAGGTTTTCTTTTTAATAAATTTTCCAATGGACAAATTTCAGCAGTGATTTTAAACGAGCCTGAGATAGAAGTTAGGCATAAATGTCACAAAATTCAGTATCTGTGCATGATTTCAGCGCTAAACCGGGCAAAACTGAGAAGACTCGCTTTCAGATTTGAAGAGGACTGAAACTGCAGAGCAAAGCAAGAAGAAAGTCTGGTACATCTAATGCTGCTGAAGTTAGTGCAGTTTTTGAAGCCACCAGTCACTAAAACATGTGAATTCTTTCATGGAGATGATGGTGTTTTTTGGATGTCAGCTGAACAGTTGGTATGAAACTTGGGCCCTGGAAAGTCAGCTGCTACTGACTGTAATGGAGTCGGTGTCACCTGCTGACCCAATTTTTTTAAAGGAGTTTAGACTTTGTTTATGAGGGGGGTAGAAGATACTTTCCTTCATGTAACTGAAGATACGGGTGTGTGACTGTAGGAGATGCCACTGCCCAGAGGCAGAGACCTGGGGTAATCAAGCAGGAGCACAGACACCTTAAGAGAGAGAGAGCTACCAACAAGTAGACGTAGAAAATTAAACCAAACTGGTGATTCTAGTTTCAGGTAGTGACTGTACTGGTTTCACATGGCAGAGGCAGTGTACACAGGGAGCGTTAGGTTATAGTGCCCACAGTAGCTTTCCAAGTACCACTCAGACAGCCACAACTGATTGATTTTTGTGCCTCTAATTTTGACTTCTTTTGATCAGTGGGAAAAACACATTCCTCTAGGCCAAGGGACCGTACCCCAACATCTTGCAGTTGTGAATAAAGCTTGGTTCTGTCCAAATGTCACTGTGAGTGGTTGTAGCATGTGTGACTCATAGCCTAATTAAACAGTCTCATAAAGAATACAATCTCAGTGTTAGCTGTGTTTTTACTAAGCATATCCAAGTATTTTCTGTCTCTTGGAAAGTCAGATATGTGGTTTTAAATTATCTGCCTGCCTGACATCAGATTGCCAAACCACCAGTGATATGTCATGAATGCACAGGACTGGGTTGTCCTGCGAGCCTGCTGGATGGCTGGCTTGGAAGGGGGAATTTCTATCCAAAAGCATCTGCACCTAAGTGTTAGTTGGGCCCTCACTTTTTAGATGTGCATGTCTGTGTAAGTGTAGGAGAAAAAACAGCTATGGAAAGTAAATCTTTCAAGTCTCTGTGTGAGTATAATGGAGGAAGGAAGCTTGCCCTTTTTTTTTTTTTTTTTAGTATTTTTTAATTTTTTTTTTTTTTTTTTTTTTTTGCTTAGCTGAATAACATAAGGAGGTTCAGTCCTGTGTTTTCAGTGAATAACTACGTGGTAGTGAAATGAAGTAATGAAAAGTATTCAGCTTTTTGGAGTACTGTGTGTATGAAATAGAACACTTTTGCATACTGAGTAGGATGCTCCAAGGCATGCGTAGTCTTACAGGCTTTCTTTATTTCTTTTAAATATGGTCTTTGGTGAAAAGTCAGACCTGCCATAGGCAGAATTTCCATTTGTGATCCTCTTGCTTCTAACCTTGTTGAGCTCTTAGATCTACTAACTCCTTGCTTTGAGTTTCTGTGTGTAGTGCAGAGTTGTTTATGTATCTTGCACTCATTCACCAAAAACCATCTGATGTCCAAGGTGCTCTTAAAGAAAACACCTGATTTTGATTGTTTGGTACCTAATGTTTTATGACTACAGACTATTGTGAGAGTATTCATGACTTCAGAGACTTTAATTCCTTTGAATTATCCCCTTTTTGAATGTATTTGCTTTAATTCCTGTCTGTTATACAAACTTCCATCTTATCTCTTCTGCTCCAAATTTGTCATTATGCCACGCTAAGACCCTTTTTTTGGCTTTCAAAGCTGCCTTGTGTTGCTTTTTCATTTGGGTTTACTGGTTTCTTCAGAGGAGAAGACTTTTTTGGTTAATACTTAACCTACTCGATAGCATAGGTGCTTTGCAGGATGATTTTTTATAAATCCCCCCAAAACAGGTGTCTTCCAGTGGACTGGAATACAGGAGAGGAGAGGGGTTGTGCAGGAGATCTGAGTTGACTTCCCAGCCCTGAAACATTCCCTTTTTCTCTTGCATTTGCTATTCCCTATGTTGTTTAATTCCTAATGTATTTCTTTTTCCCATCCCTCTGACATGCGTGTTTAGTCTGTAAGGTGCATGACATGGAATTGTGTGTCCAGACATAGATGTATGTGCAGAGCCAGACCCCTGTGAATCTCCAGGTTCAAGAAGAGGACAGCAGTAACAGTGTTACCATCCTGAAGCTGCAGTGATTATATTCCCATCTTGGGAGTTCCTGTTCTTGAGGTTGCTTGTCTCTAGGTAACTCTTCAGTGTAGGAACAAGAAAGTCACACTCCTCTGCAAGTTGCTGCAGCATGTATAGCCTCGGAGGAGCGTTCTGCCACATCTTCTCCTTCCCCGAATCTCCCTGATCACTTCAGCCCCTGTTACTCACATGCTGTCTGAGGAGGAGCAGTGCTGATCACCTGAGAGCCCCAAATTCTGTGAACCAGATCCACTGGAGTGACTTTGCTGTCACTCCTTCTCTGGTGAGGTTTAGGGGTTTTGCTGGCCTGTCTTAAAGGCTTTACTACTTCACTTCTGTCTCTCCAGATCCCCCTCTGAAAGTGATGTAGCACTGCACCTGCATCTGGCTTAGGGTGGCATTGCCTAATCTGTGCTGCTCTGAAGCCTCATGACTTTTGCCATCTCTGGGAGAACTACCTCTGTAATAGCCATCTGCTGTATCTGCCTTACAGCTGCAGGATGCTTTCTTTTTTTCTTGCTTCCTGCTGCATCCTTACCTTTATCCAGCGAGGAGAGCGTAGGTGCTCCCTGTAGCGGTGCTTTCCTCCCCTTTCCCTCGCTATCAAGCGCTCATCACATGATAACAGACCTCACCCAGACCCAAGCGGCTGCCGATCACAGCGTGTCGTCAGCTGGCACCGCTCCCAATTCTCCAGAGCTGGCAACTGTCCTCTTTTCTTTGAGCTCCGATAACGGGAACAGATTAGCGGTGGGAGCAGCCGGGGCACTGCTTTATGGGGCTTTACTCCCGTATACCTCCGGTTTTCCGCAAATCTTGCCAAGTGAGTTTCCTGATTGTGGGGCTATGTCATTTGCTGTGCTCCCCTTCCCTGCCCCCACCCATTTCCTGACATCACTTTAAATCCGGCTGGAGCAGTGGTCCAGTTCTGCTGGAGCACTCCACCCAGGACTTCCGAATGCAGTAAATCTTGCTGATCAGGGGAGTCATACGGTGTGTGGAGCATGAAAAACTACAAAGCTTTGTCGAGGTTAGGAAAGAAATCCNTTTCCCCCCCCCCCATTCTGTGTAACCTTCATTTGGTGCAGCTGCTCTACCCTAACTAGGAATAAACAAACACAAACAAAACCTTCAAGTTTGTCTCTACTGCAATCTTCTGCAGCAATTTTGAAATGATCAGGCATAAAGGAATAAATAAAATACATTCTCGTTGCTTTAAGCGGTCCATTTGCGGTGCCTTTCTAGACTGTCACCATCATCGAGCCGCTGGGGGTAGTTTGGCTTGCCAGTGGTTGCACCATCTGGCCTCAGAGGTAGGACTTGGTCATTCTGAGGCTAAAATGGTCCAAAGCAAAGGTTTGCAGTGCTGTGATTATGATTAATCTCTTGGCAGTCTTGCAGCTATATACCATGCTAAAGAAGGCTTTTTATTCATAAGGAAATCGTTGGAGCCCCCACTGGCATTATGACCAGCTACTTTTCTGCTGGAGGTTCCTAGAATCCAGAATTTCCTTACCTTGCTAGCATTTGGGCTTGTCCCATGTGCTACTGATTCAAATCTTAAAAAACAGACAGACTGGGTTTTGTTCTTTTTTTCTCTTAAGCATGGACACTGGGAGTAAAAGGACACGTCAAATTTTAAGCATCCTTTTTCCCAGTGTAAAGTCAAAGTCTTTCTACCTACATAAATGGCAGGGGGGGGATCAGATGGACTCGAGTCAGGTGTGTTTATAACTGGCCCCACCACACTCCTCTTCTTAAGAAATAAACAGTTGGCAATTGATGGAATTTATAGCCCAGTATGTTGTGCTACAGGATTAATAAGCAGTGTCCCGTAGGACACCTGCAATTTCCTGCCCTGAAAGGCTGCTTGGGATCAAAGTGCCCTTCTGCCATATTGCCCATGGGCTATGTATGGTGACCAGAACTTGTGTGAAATGCCTGCAGGTCCTTTCTTCCAGGTCTGTTGTCTAAGGCAAACACAGCTACCCCCTTCTGCTTATCACTACCTCCTTGTCTTTAGCCACAGCTGAATTTTTGCTTACCTTGTATCAGTCTAAAGATACCTGCCGTGCTAACATAGTGTCAAAGCCCTGGAGAGAAAGTGTCTGGCGGAAAAGATGTCTTATGTGGATTTAAGCAGCTTTGATGAATACTGTACAAGGAGTGATGCTTGCTGGTGAAAGTTTTTAGGGGAGCATGCCTGTTTTTTTGGCATGAGACATCACAGTTAGTTCTTCTGGATGTTCCACTGTCATGATCAAGCAAATGCTTCTTTTCACTTTTGTCTCACTGAGGCTTTTGCACCTCCACACCTTATTGTGACTCTCAGGTTACTTCCAGGGGAAATTCCAGGGAATGGGTGTTGTGGGGTGGAATGACACAAACACACTGAGACCAGTCTGTGTCCCCAGTGGTCAATCCTTGTGTGTCCTCCCAGAAGTGGCACACAGTGGGAATTTTTCTGGTGTGGATACTGATTACACTGATTACACTGATACTGACATGGGAGGAGCTCTGAGTATTCTTGAGAACAGGGTTAGGATTCAAAGTATTGATCAAGTGGAGAAATCACCTGGAAAAAACAACAGGTGATTCTGAAAATGACAAGCACAAAGTTGTAAACTTAGGTAAGAATAATGAGCTTCCCAGATCCAGACTGGGAGATGGCTGGCTGAGCAGCAGCTCTGCAGAGAGGGGATGGAATTGATGGTGGATTGCAGGCTGACTGTGAGTCACCAGGCTCCTACAGTTGTGAAAAAGGCAAGCTGGGGTATATAACCAAGAGGGTACAGCAATCCTTTCACTCAGCTTAGCTTGGTGAGGTCTCAGCTGGAGTCTTGAACCAGTTTTCTGCACACAGCCTTTAAAAACAGCAAAACAATTTAAAAGTGGGTCAGAAAAAAAAAAAAAAAGGGAGGAAAATAGCATGAATGGATGATTTAGCAGACATGACCTGTACAGAGAAAATGAAGGTATTAGGGCTGTTCAGTCCATGGAAGAAAAAAATGGGAGGATGGATGGACATGATAGCACCTGTAAAACGTGGGAAGGAATAAACCATTTAGCATATATTTCAGGAAAAGGACTGTATACTTGTGTCTTGTGGGACCTTTGTTCAGAGCAGTCCCGGTGACAGGCTGTCACCAGAAATCCACGGGAGCCTCTTTTTAGCAAATGTATTTATCTGGATCTGTGTTCTTGTGTCGATGTTCCTCCTTCTCTCCTGATTTGTGGTGGCCAGCCTGAGGAACACATGGTGCCTGTGCCTCCCCTTGCAGGAATGCTGGCCTGGCCCGGGTGAGCCGGAGAGAGGGGGACAGCTGCAGAGCTGACCTGCACCTCCCATCGAGCTCTGTAATGGCAAAGCTCGCCCCGTGCTTTTGTGCTGAGAAGGCAGTGGATTCATAGCCAGGTGTGGCCCCACAAATACTTGGGCTGAGGTATGCTCTGACGTCAGGCAGGGAGATTTCTGGCTCCTGATGTAGGGAAGTTCAACATTTGCATTTGGCTCTCATGAGAAGGCTGGTCATTTTCCTCTGTGAGGCTGGAAGCAGGAGAGGTGACCAGGGTGGGAGCAGAACTGCTGCTTTAGACCTGGTGGTCCTGCAGGAACACCGGGTATCAGGTCTCAGGGTGTGACACATGCATCCTGACAGATGTCCCTTTAGCACCAGCAGCCAAAACGTGGTGGTCATGTTGTTGTGAGGGGTTTGTTCCCATCTTTTAGGGAGATTTTTGTCTTGGGGTGGGCTCCCTCTCCCCCAGCATATAGCAGCTACTGCAGCAAAGCAATATTAGGAAGTAAGATTTTAGCTGTCTTCCACGTGATTAGTCCTGCTTGAGGGAGGGGGAAGGGCCTCACACTCCCTATTAATCATTTCTTCTTCCCTCCTCCCATCTGCTCAGTGATTCTCTCGCTCTTGCATACACCACTAATATTTGATCACTTTATTTTTCTCTGATTCTCTGACTCTCTCCCTCTCCTTGTTGGTTCTTTATTGAATCTCTGCCCTCCTTGCTCCCACATTCTTGCAGAGATGATACTCAATGACCTGATTTTCTCCCCTAGCTCCCTTAAAAAGAACACCGAAAACAAAAGTGTGTGGGGGGGAGGGAAAGAAGTAAAAAAAAGAAAAAAATACTCCAAAATTCCTCATTCCCCTCTCCCTGGACATTACAAAGCCTTTTCCTACTGGTCAGCACCTTCTGCCAAAGTTGTAGAGCACGTGTGGGCAGTGCCTGCTTGCCTCCTCCTCCTCTCGGTGCCCTCCCCAGAGGCTGCAAGCCTGACTCCTCCTCCACCTCCTTCTCTTCCAGCTGCTTTCACTACCCTCCTAGCTCTTCTTGGCAGTGAGGAGCCTGGACATCTGTAGAAGCAGCTGGAAGCAAGATGGAGAGCCAATATCCTGCAGCTCATCAGATCTCTACAAACCTCAGCTCAGGAACAAACTGCTTAATTTGCTATGTTTTTGTACTGTTTAGTTCGCACTGCTCCTTTCTCACCATCCCAACAAAGCTATAGGTTATTGACATATGTCATGTCATGTCACAGCGTGTTGCTTTAGAAATCTTGTCACCAGTCTGTAAATATGAGTGCTCTTATGCCATTAGTGCAAGAAGGCAAAGCTAAGCATTGTTTCCACCTGGCTCTTCAGCATTACCTGGCACTATCATCATAGGGCTCCACGGGCAGGGTTTAATCCTGCATTAGCTAAAATTTGACCTCTTGTCGAACAAGCAAAGGTACCACAAATTCATATTCCTGAGAATGCAGCTAAAGTATTTTTGCTGGTTCCCTGACGCTTTCCCACCTGATTTACATCAAAACCTTCTTGCAAAGTTGGCTCTCATGATATTCTGAAAGGTGACAGTTGTCTTTCCCTGTAAACACTGCAAGGCAGCATTAAACCAAGCTCAGCAGGGCTGACCCTCCCACAAAAAGGAGCAGTAGAGGTGCGGGATCCCTGCTACTGTTCCTGGAGTTGGGGAAGCTGGTGGGGGTTGGGAGTTGCAGTGTTTTGCAGCAGGGCTTTTGGGGATGGGCCCCTGAAGGGAAGCTTGTGAGCCGTGTTGCCTTGAAAAGCCTCGCAGCATGTTACATGATGCAAGCTCCTTGGCAAATGCTCTAATTGTGTCACTGAAATGGCTGAGCCACAGTGCTCAGGGAAAAGGTTTTTCCTGGTGAGCCTGTGGACCCTTCCCCAGTGCACGAGGGCAGTCTGGGAACACCGGGAATACCGCAAACTGCCACGAGAACTTGTGTTTGGGGAGGGCTCCTCATGCTCTGTTTTGGGACTTGAAATTTGCCATTGGTGTGGCTGGGAGCACATAACAGGAGATATAACTAGAGAGATTCTTTAAAAAATACTTTCCAGAGGACTTGGAAGTGAGTGTGGTGATCAGGGACACCATTTTCATAAAGCTTTCACCCAGCACCCTGTTCCAACGCTTGCGACAAACTGCAGTTACACACAAAAGCAACTATTGGCATTTTTAATGTCTTGTTCCCTCAGCAGCCAGCAGTAGCTGTTTGCTTTTAAATGCCATTATTTGCACCCAGAGCAGTTGGAGTGGAGAGGTCCAAAGTAAAGGAAATAGCTTTAGAAATCAGGCTTTAGGCCTGATTCGGGTTCAGGGTTTGACAGGGCTGAGCAGTGCTTTGTAGCACGGGTGTACATGAGCATGTGTGGGTACTCAGAGTTTACACGTGGTGTTGTCAGGTGTTTAAGTCCAGTGTAAAGCAATTACCATTTGCAAGTAGCCCTAATATGTCTTTCTGTTTTTCCTTCCCCCTGTCTCTAAACCTTTGCTGTGAAACAGAGCTCTCATATTTTCCATTCCTAATTCAAGAGCTGGAGGGATCGCTAAAGCCAGGTATCAAGTTACAAGAGAAAGAGTGAAGACATTTGGTTGCAGCTTCATTGGCTCACACAGTACATACACCCAAGCAACCATTTTCATCAGCCCCCATGTCTGTGTTAAAATTCTGTAAGGAAAATCGCCTTTTCTCTAAGCCTGTGCTTGGGAAGGGCAGTGTCTGCAAGGAAAGTTCCCACCAATAGAGGTGTTTGAGGGCTGGGAGCAGGAGGAAGGAAAAACCCTGTAATGATCAAAAAAGCATCTCATCTACAGTGCAGGAAATGTTGTTCCTCCTCATCTTAGGTACTAAAAAAAGGCAAACCAACAAGTTTCAACAATAACAATGTTCAAATAAAATCCTTTGAATGGGTAATGTGTGTAGCTTAAAATGAGAATGTGACTCAGCCAGGAATTGTTACTATTTCTGGTACTCTTTTAGTTTTTAAACCTAGTCTACTTCGGATATTTGGCATGTCCTTGGTTGTGATAGGAGGCTGATTAGAGGTGGTGACTAAATATCCTTTATGAGCTGACTAATTCAAACTTGAATCTTTTCTGCTGAAATTGAGATTTGAGTCTCTCTTCTTAAACTTAGACATGAACCTGAGTGAAGATTTCAATGTGTTAAAGAAAGCCAAACCACTGTATTCTCTTTTGTTTTACCTTTTTGTTAGTACTTTTCTAGCAATTTCTTTTCTTGGGTTTTCCAGACCATGTTTTTTTCTCAGACAGAACCTGTTCTTGTCTGTGTTTGGATGCTTTCTTCAAACCTTTAGCTGCTTCTATTTGATTCTTAAACTGGTGTGTGTGTTTGGCTGTTTCCTCAGTAGTTTGTCACACCAGAAGAGCCTCCTCAAAGAGCCTCCTCACCCTCTTTTCCTTTCCTGTGTGTTCTCTTGGTCTTTTCCCTCTGTGCTGGTTTTTCTTTTGCTGATCTCCATGTGTTACTCCTTTTTGTTGCTCAGTTGCACTTGTCTGGCTGGGGGAGCTCTGCAGCCACCTCTTCTGTTTCCCCACCATGCCTTTCTTTTGGTAGAGCTGATGGGAAATGCTCTATTTCCCCCTTCCCTCCTCCCACTGCCCCCTTCCTCCCCTGCTTCCTTTTCTTGTATAGCTCAGTGAAAACACTTAATAAAAGGACTTTGGGTAAAAGAGGAGCAGAACAAACTTAAGTTATTTCCCTATGTGTGTTTTCTACTCTCTGTCCATTCCTGCAGCATTCAGCCTTCAAAGATGGATGTTCTTGGGAATCAGTAGAGAGATTAATTTTGGAAAAGGTAGTAGTGGACTGACATTTGATTTCCTTATTTACGTGTGACTGTTACCCATAAGCTGAAGACCACATGTGACTTACAACACCCACTCTCTGTGCTTCCTCAGTTTTTCTGCCCAACCTTCAGTTCACATTTTGGTGGCTGTCTTTACGGTGAAAAGAAGTAGAAATTGTGTTCCCTTAACACTGAAAGTTTAGGTTAAAATCAAAACACGCACAGAGTTGCAGAAGCTCTGGGACTCATCTCCTACAACCCCAAAGGCTACCTTTGGGGGCAGCCCTAGGGGCTTTTCACGGAGCTAAAAAGGGAAATTTCAGTGTTGTATGCAAGTGTTTTGCTTCTTGCTGCTTATGTGGAGGTTGTGAAGGTGTCCCTAAACTATAGTAGTTGTCAGTGTGTGATTGCTCTGCTGAGATACTCTGTGAACCCTAAATGAGAAGCATGCTGAGATGAGAGGGGAATCATAAATGAATCTGCGTGTTTTCAGCTTATCTGTCCTTATTTTTCCCAGTGTGGTGGACAGTGATTTGTTGTGTGTTGCTGCTTTTGCACTGCCTAGCATGAACAACGAGAGTCCATGCAATATGAAAGACACAAATTGAATTAAAACTGTTGAGTTCTTCCCCTCTGCCACTTTTCCAGGCCAATTTTTTCCTGTGTGGGCTGTGTGTTGTTTGCGTGCTTCCAGTGCTGCCCAATGAAACAGGCAGCACTTCTGGATAACAGGCAGAACAAAATGAGGTGCTTTGTTGCTGCCCATATGCCCAAAACTAGGGATAAGAAAAGACTTGTCTCTTCTCTCCCTCGTCTCCAGACCTTCAGCACAAGGAGCAGGGGTTTGAAGAAGCTGGGTGAAAACCTGAAGGGAGTCCAAGGTCTTCTTAGGTTTGTGTAATTCCTGGTGGGAGCAATGCGGTGTAACAGTCAGCAGAGACACTGTGCTAATGTAACTTTGGACCTGGGCAAAAGGAAGAAAAGCTGTGAGACAGCCTCTTGTCAGGAGCTTTTCCCTGCAGTCTTCCAGACAGTCTGGCTGTATTCCTGAAAGACAGGTCATATCCTGCCAGGCATGAGAGATGCTGGGTGAGGGTGTACGGCCTGTGCTCTGCAGATCTGCAGATCAGTCCTTTGAGCCTTTGCTCATGAATACAGGAAGGACACACAGAAAGATCCTTTATGCAGATGCCTTCATATAGATGAGGAAAAAAAAAAGCCTAAGTAACCCATCTCTTCTTCCATCTTGCCCTTACAAATGCTTCCCATGGTTGCTACCCCTTTCTGGGGAAGCACAAACCCTTTCCCTCTGAGGGGCTGTGGATTGGAGGCAGTGAGTGCTGGCACTAGGGCAGTCCAGAGAGCCAAGTAACCTCTGTGAACAAGAGAAGGATATAGGAATGATACCTGCAAGCCCTGTTGTGTGCCGTGGTGCTCAGGAAGGGACATTACTAGAGAGCTCTAACAGGTGAAGCTCTGATGAGCAAATACAGATGTCAAACATATTTACTACCTATCCAAGCTGGCCCTTACTGTAATAGAGGCACCAGGAGGAAATGTGCATTTATACCTTCTGCACCTGAAAACATAGCCCCAGACTCTGAATTGCTTGGTTGATCTGCCCAGTCGGATGGACAGCGTGAGATAGAAGCACAGATCACCTTCTGTCCACGTGGGAGGCTCCTGTGGCAAGGTGGACGGGATGCTTAGGGTGGGACAGCTTGAGAAGGCTTCCCAGAGCTCAACCCACCTGTGCTGTTAGTCACTGCCTGTCCTGTACTTGTGCATGAATGTCAGGCTGGGTGCCGTAGCTCGCAGTCTGCCCCCAGATGTGTCTTAATTATTTATTTTCCTCCACGTGCTGGCAGATGGTTGGAAGAAGAGTCTGCCAAGCATAGTGCATGCTTGAGGGCAGTGATTTTTGAGGCACGTTGTTGAGATTATCTGATGTTTCACGTTTTCTGTAGTTTAGTTTGAGTGTGTGTGTGTGTGTGTGAAGGGAGTATTTAAAACTTGTAGACAATAGTTTGCTGGGTTGCAGGGAATGAAACCCCTAATGAATAGTCCATTGTTTACATCCATTTGAGGCTGTTTCTTTGCTGAATTAGTGCCATGAAACATAGCTGCAACTCTGTTGTTTTTAACTCCTCTCTCCTTACCCATCCCCCTTCCTATTCCTTATGGTTGCTAAATCCTGCTGTTATCTTCTCTACACAAGTTTCCAAGCTTCCCTCTCTCTTCTTGATTTCCCTCTGCTTAAACCTCCTGTCCAAACTGGGTCATCTTTTGCTTCTAGTGTGGTATATTCTCCCATCCTTGGCCTCTTGGATTCACATTTCAGTCATTATTTTTACCCAAATGAATGTGAGAAAAAGAAAAAATACCACCAAAACTGTTTTCTGCTGCCACAGTCAGGTCTAGATCCCCCTCTTCCCTTTGCCTTCCCCTCCTCACCTCCTTGCTTTGGAGCTCTTTTTTTGCCAGTTTGCAGCTGTGTGTCTATATATAATTATTTTATCCCATATTTACCTGCAAGCCCCCTGCCCAATTTTTAACCCTTATTGTCCTCTCTGTTCAGGCAGCTTCTTCCCTTGCTCTGTCCATATTGCTCTGTTCTCTGTTCTCTCTCCCTATGCCTTCTTCTGGTGACCCCTACAATTTCAGGTAGCTGCCTTTTCCCCCTCTTTAACCAGATAAGTGTGGCTGGTTGGCAGAGTTTTAAGCTTTCTTTTTTCTGTACTCAGTTCATAGATGACCCTTTTTTTTTTTGCTAATTGATGCTGTGTAGCTGTTTACCTGCTTGACTTGCTGGGGAGATTGCTCAGAGTGATGCATACCACACTCTGGAACTGTTTCTTCTCTCTCCAGCCCTGATTTATAGATAACTGAAAAAGGGAATTCTTGGCTGCCCTGTTTTGAAAACTATTACACCACAGAAAATCTCATTACATGAACACAGCACCTGATATAAAAAAAGCTCTACTCAGTTTTCTGGTTTTCCCCATCTAAAAAAAAAAGTTTCCCCGTATTATTTAAACAATAATTTCCCTCAAATTATATTTAAGAGCTGTAGGCACAAAGGTTTGTCTGCTCTTCCAGGAGTTCCTGGATATTGGAACTGGGGAGTTTTTCATAATCAGCAGAGGGAACAGAATATTTTGGAGAGGGTTTTTCTGTTTGTTGGCTTATTTCTTTTCTGGTTAGTCAGTGTGCGTATGCCACATAGTAGAAACCAACCACAATTCTGTCAGGCTTGTGTGCCCAGACCAAAGTGCTAGGACAGGTATCTGCAGAGAATTCCCTATGACTGAAGAGATCAGAAGGCTGGGAGGGTTAGAAGGCCCCAAAGATTTCAAGAAAGTAGGTACAGACCAACTGAGAGTCTCCTTTAATTAAAGGAGTGCTCTGCATTGTGCAAACCAAGAGCAGTTGCTTCCCTTTTCTCCCAGCCTCTGCGGGATGCCATCTGGGCTGCAACTTGAGGGCAGTGGTGTAAATTTTGAAGTACTGTCTATGTGTGTAGGACAGTGCTGGTGTCCTTTTGGGTCAATTGAGCTGCTCTAAAATTTGGCAAAATCACCAGCTGACAAGCAAACCAACGATGCTTCAGCCCAATGCCAAAGAAAATCCTGCAAGAGAGAGAATTATCTGTGAAAATTTCCCCTGTTGCTACGGAGCTCATTTGGTTGCATATATCGTGTGAGAGTGGAATGATTGAAGAAATACTCCACTTGGTAAATGAACAGAGAATCTGTTTGCACCAGTTACAGGACAGCTTCTACATGCATAAAACCTGAGACACCTGGTAGTGGTGCTGAGCAGGTACTGTCTGTTAATGGTCAGGCAGGGACACAGGTTGTTTTTGAATTAATGTGCTTGCTGGAAGGCAGGGGAGGAGTGAAATGCCTGTGTGTCTTTACATTATTTCTCTCTCTTGATGCTATATACTGTTAAGGAAACCAGATTTTAGGGACACATTAGTTCTCTAAGCAGCAGAATTTTCTGCTTCCCTCAGTGGTGATGCTTTCTCCTTTGTACTTCCACTCAAGATTGATGTTAAGAACCTGAGGCTGTGACATTGCTTTTGTTTTGGCCTCTGAAAGCACAAAGCCAATACATAGGATTTAAGATTCATTCCTGACTTTCTTATAATGGTTTACCCCTCTTCCCCTCTCCGTCAGTAGACATTGCACATTCCTCCCAACCCAAACTTCTGTAGCCCAGAAATAGGTCACACCCCACCACCTGGACAACAGGCATTGCTTGCGTCACGGGCTTGGTGTGATGTTGGTGAGCCACAGATTGGGACGTGTGAGTGCCCGGAGAGCAGGGCTGGCTTCTCCAGGGAGCAGGATGTGAGGGACACCCCTTGTGATACCTGGCATTTGGAGGTGACTGGAGAGAGGACACTGTTTACAAAGGAAACAGAAAGAAAAGGTATAAGCAAACTCCGTCAGCACATGGGTGTTCTGCTGGTTGTTTTCGGTGATTTATAATGGTATACAGAGCTTTGTCACCTTTATGCTGACTCGTTCCAGTGTTGCCCAGAGTTCAGCCCGTTGGCCTGTAAAAAATGAATTGTCCATCTCTGTGGCTTTTCCTGGTGGCCACAGTACTGGGGCTTTTGTCAGTCCTACTGTGTAGCTCAGCTGGGGGCTGGAGGGCTCACCTCAGCCTGTCAGCAGTGGTGATTTCATTTTGGACATCCTCATAAAGTGGTCCTTTGCAAGGCATATGTAAATCTTGTTTTTACTTAGTGGGTAGAACAGCAGCAATGCCAGTGTTGGACTTGTAACCTTTGCTCAAGAATGCAGTTTCTTGTCTATGTGATTACTTGGGGAAGCTCCCAGGAAAGGAGAACACTTCCATTTCTTTTTTCAAATGAGGTTAGGATGGAGTAACAGGGTCAGTTGCTGCAAAAGATTAGCTGCAAGGGGGATGGACATGAAGGAATTAGCAGCAGAGACAGAGGTATCTGCAAGCATGCAACATTTTCCTAGGAGACATACCTTGTGCTTCTTCCTGAGAAGTGCTGAGAACAAATCGTCATAGAAGTGCAAAGTACAGTCAGTCTGTTTTGGGTTGAGGCAATAAAATGAGAGCCCTGTAGCCTGGAGAGATGTGTATGAGTCTGCATGGGGAAAATTCACCTTAATTAGATGGGTTGACAGATCCTGTTTCTCCTGCTCCTTCCGCAGTTTGCAGTGTTCAGTCTAGGAAACGCCTCCTGGATTCGCCCACCACTGCCCTCACGGAAGGGCTGGCACACTCACCTGGAGTCCTCCATGCCGTATGGCTGGATGTCACTGAGACCTGGATCATGACCTGTCTGGCTGGATGGACAACTTCAGCCTGGGAGGGGAGCCCAGCACATCCCATGCCCTGCACATGCCACGATCCTTAGTGCTCCTTCCCGGCAGCTGGCTGGGTTTTGGCATGGAGAGGATGGCGTCTCTCCTGGCGCTGGGGCTATGCTGGTGCCAGGTGTCCCCTCCTCTGGCACTGGGGAGCTGGTGGTGCTGCTGTACTGAGCAGGGCTTCTCTGAAAGTTGCTTAGTAGACATGCTTAGGCTCTGCTTTATCTTGACAATACACCCTTTTCTGGAGAGAAATGAGAAGTTTCAATTTCAGTCACTAGCCTGTTTTTCATTAACCTGTTTTACTCAGCAAGTCATGGCTTTGCTGTGCCACTCTCTCAAACTGCCACTCATGAGCCTAACGAGATGGAGCAAAACTCCTGTCCTCTGCAGAAAATGCACAGAGAGAAGAGACAGTTTTACCCCAAACGTTAGAGGAGAATCACTCAAATGAATGCTGCAGTAAATGTAAAATATTTTTAATTTGCACAGTACCTTCAGCTCTAAGTCGGGGACAAGGGGGGCAAAGGGGTAGGGAAGGATTTGGAGTGAAGTTAATAAACCTTTTAAAACTTTTGACTGAATCTTTTATTCAGTGTTTTTGTAACTCAGCTATCTGCTAGTTAATACCAGTATTTTTGATACCTCTCCAGAGCCAATACATGGCAGACCTTCAGCCCTGTTGGGTATTTGTGCTGCAGCATATTTAATAGCCATGACAACAATTCAACAATTGTATAGAAGCCTCCCCTCCCTGTCTGAGTGTTGCAGGCACCAGAGTGTCTCCATTGGAAAACCCCTAAACATACAGTTTCAGCCAAAACTGGTTTAATGATAGTCTACTGAGAGCTTGACAGGCTTTTTTTTTTTTTTTNTTCTTAACTTCTTCGCTCCTTTTGTGAGAGCTGCCGCTGTAAAACACAAGGCAGATTAAAAAAAATAAATTGCTTTAAATTGCTTAACAGGCTTGATGAGACAAAGCCTGGTGTGTTGGAGTGGCTGCAGGGAGCTCTGCGGCTGCTTTTGTATGATTTCAGAGGTGAATTTAGATGGCTGGAAGATAGATGGGTGCCAGATGCAGTTTGACACAGATTCCGGCAGCTGCTCCTGCGCGAGGTTTCATTAGCGGCGAGTCCGCCGGCAGCAGAGCTCCGGCGAGGCCCCCAACGCTGAGCTGACAGCGAGAACACCGAAACAATACAATATTCGCTAAGTGATTTTAATCTGGGAGATTAAATGACACCCAGTTGGTTTCCCGACTTAGAAAGCCAGCGCAGTGTAAAGCTGTTCGCGACACTCACTCTGCCCGGGCCCTTGTCGCACGTATTTACGCCAAGAGTGCTTTCCCCACCGCCCCCCCTCCCCATCCTGAAATGGGAAGAGAAGGGCTGGGTTTGTGTCGCAGTCATATTTTTCCATCCTAACTGTATAATGTGCTTTTAACTGCAACAGGAAATATTGGCCTCACTTCAACAAATGCTTACATTGGACCGAAGTGCTCGCGTGCTCCTGCTAAGCACAGGCAGAACTGTTTGAAAGATTAGGGCCACGGTCTGTAAAGCCAACGGCCTCCTTTTTAATAGATGGGCAAGTCCCAAAATCAGGAAGTCATTGGTATTTACAGGCTTGGGCAATTGGGTTTGGTTTTAAGTAAACCAGTGGATGGATGACTTGATAGCAATAGTGGTGGAGCTGCTGTTCTCCAGGCAGATTAAGTTTTATTTGTGGAGGGACACTAAAGTTTGGGATTTGGTGAAGGGAAAGAAAATGTAGTCAAACTCATTTGCAATACAACCCAGGCTGACTGTGGCTAAAGGTTCTACTGAGGGGACTTCATGGGCTGTATTTTGAGAACCCTCACTGTGACACGCTGTGTTGTTATTTGGGCTTTGTATGAACTTTGTGTATCTCTGATTGCTTTAGCAAGTAAATCACTAAGTTAAAAAAAAAAAGTTTTTCCTCTGATAGGTGAGAGGGAATATGGTATGTAGGGAAGCAAACGAACAAAATCTCTTTTCTTTCCTATGTACCACCTGAATTCTGCCTTTACATATTTAGCTGCTGATGTCAAACTACTCTGTTCACTTTGAGTCATTTACCATCCTCACAGTAAGCAAACAAACTGGTTTGGTTTTTTTCCTCCAATAAATAAGTAAGTTGGATGTGTATGGGCTGCTGTCTTTGGATCTCAACCATTGTTAGTTTGTGTCTAGATGCCTTTGGTAAGTACCCCATGCATGGCTTCAATTAAGCTTTCTATATCGAGAAAGTATGCCTTAATTTATCAGGTTAAAGATATCTCTGTTACATCAATTTGTTCACAGTGTGTTGTGACCTAATCAACTGGGGATGTAAGCCATTTCATGAGGAGTAATTACTCAACAACAAAAAATGTCTCTCTTTCCTAATAGCCGTGAGTGAGTTGGCTAATTGGAATCCATTTTAGTAGTGGCAGGTCAGCAATCAGGAGGTGGCTTTCCTGGCTGGCTTCTAGGAGGGAGGGGGAAGCTGAAACAGGGCTGTGGTTTCCCGAGGTCACTGTGGGAGCTTCCCTGCCATCCCTATGCATGTCCATGTGCTGAGAGAAGGTTGTCCTCACGTTCCCCTTTACTGCTGATGCTGTGACACAGCTTGATCAAAACCCTTTCCTGGATGTTTTTGAGGGAAAGAATTCATGAGTGGGCTGGAAATGCCAGATCTGCTTTCAAGACTTGCAAAAGGGTTCTGGTGTTGTTATCATTACTGGGGTAGGGGGTTGCAGGGATGGTATCATGTGACAAATCTTCTCTTTTGCCTGGCTAGGCATTGGTCAGGAGATGATGGGAAGTTTAGGGATGATGGCTTGTCATGTCTCTACTTGGATCAACTTATGACAGTGACAGAGCAATATTTGTTTTCAGTGCTGCATCACTTAGGAGCGTGGGCTGCCAGTCCTGCTGGAGGTGCCATGCTGAGGCATATTTTAGATGACCCCACTGGCTGCTGTCCTGTTTTTCTACTTCACCAAGAGACAGATCACTGAGGTGCACTCTGGGGGTTTTATAATTTTTTTTTCCCTCCCCTTCTTGGCTTCAAACCTTGCTGAGAGGGAGGTGGAGAGGAAAATCCTCATGAATTAACATTATTTCCCTGGTGGGCTTTGCTGCCATTTTATCTAATTACGCCTGCTGTTTTCCAGATCACATTGTAAGCATTTGCATGAAGGGGCTTTCACTTACCTCCTCAAGTAAATTAAATAACAGCCCTTAGGCTGGGCTGACAGCATAACGCATTTTCATGTGGGAGATCAACAGCTCCCATACCTTGAGATGCGGAATGCTGAGATGACAGGGAAGCTCTGTGCTTTTGTCTCGAATTAGGGCAACTAGACTGAGTTAGGGCTACTTTGAAAATGCCTGCTGCTGGCGCTTGTGGTGTGTAGGGATCAGTAGGGAGAGAGGGGCACATGGGAATCTGTAGAGGGCCACAGAGAACAGACTCATGAGCATTCACAAGCTACGTGCAAGATGTGCAGGGAAGCCAGGGAAAGCAAGCCTGTTGTCAGCAGGTTTAAATGCACAGCCCTATTGGAAAGCATGAAGGGATCTGCAAACCGTGAAAGATTGGAAGCCACAGACATAAAGCAAATGAGAGGTGCAGGCCCTGCCCTGAGGATGTTTACAGCATGACTTCGTGGATGAGGAAGGCTGGACTTGTGTTGAGCATTCTGGAAATCAAAACACATGGCCTTGACTTTCATTTCCACAATAAGCCATCCTGTAGTTTCCCTGTGCTTCATTTCTTCAATTTGCAAAATGAGGCAGTAGCCCGTCTGCTGAAATGACAGTCCGCTGCTTCCTTTGCCCAACCCGTTACTCTCACCTAGTACTCAACTTCAGGAATTATCCTCCTCCAGTGTTTCAGAGCTAGAGCCCCTTGTGATATCAGCCTCATGGCATGATCCTGTTCCCTGCCAGTCATGTGTCTTGTACATGAGAAATGTACATCACCCCTTCCCTGGCTGTGGTCACTCCTTCACTCCTTTGATAGAGTTGAGAATTTCTGAGGAGGAGAATGGATCAGGAGCAAGTGACCATGAGGAAATGTATTTCTCCAGTTCCTGATCAGCCCAGGCTCGTCCTGGCCAAAAAGAGGATCTTAATGGAAAGGCAGAGAGAGGAACTTCACCTTCCCCCAACCATTAGGCTTGGACAAGCCTGGGGTGGCCCAAAATTCTGGTGTCCCCTTGGGTTCTTACTTTACATGACATTTAAGTGTGCCTGAACTGGAGACATGCCAGCTGATGAGCTGCATGGCCAAACTGAGTGAGCACTTAGTGAGTGAGGAGAAGGACACAGACCTCTGCAGCAACGAGGTAATTTAATCTCTGCTCTGACTTCCTCATGAATAAGGGTCAGCAACAGGAGAGGCTGCTTAGCTTGGAGAGGGTGTGTGCCTTATGCAAGGCTCCCCACCACATACATGTTTCATGCAGGGGAAGAAAGATCATATGTGTCCTCTCAGTTCATTGTAACTCTCTCATGACGGTGACTCTCTCAGCATTACACCTGTAATGTTGAAGTACCTTCTAGCCTTTTGTGCTAATTCTTTCTTCCCTGTGTCACTGGCGAGGGATTAAGGAAATCATGCAGATCACTAGGATCTGCTTGAAGGAGTCTGCAGTGACTCACTTTTGTCTGTGAATCTTTGCTGAAGAAATGCAGTTGACTTGTTTTTCTTCTGAAAATCAAGTTTTCTGTTCCATCCAAACATAGTTCCAGGTTGAAGGTATAGGAGAGCTAGAAATGTTAGTGTGATGGGAGTGTAGACACCTTTTAACATACATGTTAAAGCATCTTGGCTTGTCCAGGTAACTAGAGAACTACTTTGTGATGCATTTCTGTGTCTGAGATGAATTTTGAATGCCAGTGAGATAATGAGATTTATCAAATAAAAAGCCTGTCTTTCACTGTGTTCCAGCTTGGCCTCATGCCTCAAATACACGGAGTTGAGCTCAGAAGCAGCTTGTAATTTGTATCACAAAACCACCGTGCGTGATTCGTGATGGATGGTGGCCACTGGGTACAGGAGGTTTGCAGTTGGGACGTGCTGACATTTTTGCCTGGTCAAAGTCACTGCAAAGGGCAGGGGACACGTGAGTGGTCACTACAAGGTTACTGTGGGAGAGGCTGAGGAGGTGTTTGCCTTTATAAATCAGGGATTCAGATTTAATGTCAATCATTGTTTAGCATGAAACATGCATGATGCAAGACACAGTGCTGCTTTTAACACGTATGGGGAGATGAGATGATTCAAGAGTGATACAGCTGCTTCAGAGATCTGGTAGTATACATCCCATTATCATTATTCACTCACATTATTCACTGTTAGAAAGCTTTCTAACAATTCATGATATTTCTCAAGCTCTCATCCCCTCCTCTCTCTTTCTAAAAAAATTAATTTAATTTTATTATTATTATTCAGATTCCTGCTGTACACATCCCCCAAGCAGGTGGGAGGGGGAGTTGGTGGGTGATGACTTGGCTTTGTTGGAACTTCACTTAATGCAGGGTGGGGGCAGAGAAAATGAAGCTAAATTACGCAGATCCTGAAGGCACAGCAAGTGTGCTACATCACTTGTGAGCATGACTAGAACTGAAAATGAATCACAGCCTTGTTAGACACTGTATGTGTCAGTGCATGTGGGCAGAAATATCATTCAGCGAGAGAGAGAGAGAAAAAGACAGAGAGACTACATCTTTTAAAGTGTGCTGGTCCCACTGAAATCCTTGTAGTATTTAACCTAATGGGTGAGAGTTGGGAAACAGTGGGACAGCCGTTCTAGGATACTTTACCTCGTCGATTTGTATTCCTTTCTGAAAGTTCAAAGGGAGTCCACACCTCTCAGCAGTGACATCTATTTTCTAAACCAGAAAAGGCTGTAATTGCAAGTTCGGGTTTGAACCCACTGTGGAGGACTTTATAACACAACCACCAACTATTTTGGGCTGGATTTGAATGCAGAGTCGCTTCAGCTTGTGTGTTTATTGTGCATTAGGAAGCAAATTTGGTTTGCTCTCCCTATAAACTTCTGCTGGTGCATGTGCATGTGAACACACAGCTACACACATGTGCACACTGAGCCAGCTCACACATTCCAGCTACAAAAGTCCAGTCTGGAACAGCACCCCTGATTCTTGCACCTGTATAATTCAAACAGGACTAATTTCTAAAATGGAAATTGGTTTTACAGGTAGGTTGCAAGGTGACAGAGCCACATCAGGTGTCCAGATGGAGAGATGCTGGAATCAGCTGGCCACTAAAATCTGCTATATCCATGCTTGTGTTCCAGACAATACTTGCCACAAATGATAGCAACGTTCCCAAAGAAGCTCTCCCACCTCCTGCAGAAATCTATCCATGGCAGCTAACAAACAGCAGCCATCTTAAAATTCCCCCCTTAGCACACCAAAACCACACTTTTCCAAAGCCAAATGGAATCAACCAGTGTATTCTTTCAGGGAAATCGGTTGTGCATTTTTGGATGTTATGCTTAGTGTCTGTGCTCAGTCATTGGCCCGTGATGTGTGGTGTAACTTAAAAGCTGATGATTCTAGACACTAACCTGCCTTTTTAAAAAGTGGCTAGAGATGTGTGATTTCTCCTTTATCCCCCTCCCACAGACCAGGTGCTTCGTACTTTCTGAACATGAAGTGGTTTCTGAACGTTGTGAAGGATGTAAACTATGTGCAGCTGAGAACACAACAGTGCACCTCCCCCTGCAAAAGAAAAAAGGAGGGGAAAAAAGATAAAACCCCCACCATCTGTAATTTTTAAAAAATCCTGATGGCATGTGGCATTCCTAGAATGTCCTAACTTACTAAATGAAATAGGGAAAATGGGAATGGCTTGTGATTTTCCTACTCTTAATGTGACTGTTTTGGGGAGAAAGGCAAGGAAGGGATCCATATTTGCAACAAGTTAAAAATAAGATTTAATTACTTAAGAGCAAGAACATGTTCTGAAAAGTAAAGATTTTGGACTTAATGTGCATGGAACAAAAGGCCGTTGTGAGCTATGTACGAGAGTTGCTGCGAGTTTGTATTCTGCCCTTTTTTTTCTGTGGGAGTTATTTCCTGTTGTTGACTAGAGTTCTTTATTTAGAACCACCTAGCTACTGAATGACGGCTCGCTTGCAAGAAGAAAAAGTGTGATTAAAATTTGCTAGGGCTTATTCCAATTCCCACTTCCATTTATTTAGAGGGAATCTTTGCTAAATGAAAGAATGAAAAGTTCAAAACAACAAATGCATTTCCTTCTCATTATTTTGCCCACATCAGCTGTGGCAGCATGGAGCAAAAAAGTGTTGGAAGCCTGAGGTCTTTCATCTGAACATCCCATGGAAGATAATGTTTCTCTTAACAGAGGTGGTTTGGTTTGGTTTGGTTTGGTTTAGCTTGTTCTGGTTTCAAAACCAAAAGAAACCCATCAAATATCAAATGCCAGGCCTCCCTTTCTGCTGGCAGGAGCAACGCACTGATGTTCTTTCTATGAACCCCACAACCAGAGTAAGGAGTGAGCACTTGCACTTTCCCAGCTGCTCAGATGAGAAAGGGTTTCCTTTGAAGAGTCCTCCGGCAAACAGAGGTTTCTGTGTGCTGGCCTGCTTGGCAATAATATTTGGGGATGTGTGTGGAGTCAAATTATCAGCACTTTGACACCCTCTTAACTTCTTTTGTTCTCATGGCAGGGGCTGAACATCCAGTAGGAATAAAGGAACATTAGCAGAAGAGCAGATTGAGGGTGGGGAAGAAAAAGAACAAAAGAAAAATATTTAACCTGAGGGGTAACACTCCTGTAGGTAGTAAGTAACCAAGCAAAGCAACTGGGGTCTATTGTGACTTTTGCTTAGCAGGAATCACACTAGGAATGTCCCGTGGGTGTGGATGATTAGAAGATGCACTGGGGCATGAGGGATAGCAGATGGACAATCATCCCTCCTTGGCTTGGCTGGCCCCTCGCTGTAAGTCTCTTGCAGAGGGTGCCTGTTTCTGCCCAGCTATTGCAAGACACGCTGCTGCCTTTCTGTGCAGTACCTGGCTGCTCTTGGTGGGCAGGTTCTTCGCTCGACAGACAGGAGTTACGGCTCAGGACAGTCACTGGCATCTCTCCCTCTGCGAATGAATCTGGTAGAAACTGGCTCGTTAAGTTGAATCCCTGTAGGAAAGTGGATCTCTCTGGAAGAGAGGGGTTTGACAGCCTTCTGCCCATCTCTTTGTGCTGGGAGAGTTTGTGACTGGGAGAAGAAGCAGGGGAAGGCTCAGCGATACACCTCATCTTCTTTTCTTCTCCTGCTGCTGTGCAGAGGTCGAACCAGAGAACGTCCTGGACTCGGTAGCAGCGCTATCAGTGGGGACGCAGCTCTTCCTCCTGGTTTATTGGGTCTACTCCTTTCTCTTGACTTGTTCCCCTCTATGATCCCATCATGTCTCTGTTTTGCACCCTCACCAAAGCCAAAATTTAAAAGAAAAAGGGAGAACTGTTACTGTTTGAGAGAGCTGCTTATGGCGGTCACAGAAAACCACTACCACTCCTGACTCGAGGGAGCAGTATGCCATATGCAACATCATCTTCCCTAGCTCCATGCCATCCTTGCCCACGACATCTCTCTTTTTTTTTATTCCCCCCCTTTTTTTTTTTTTTCTTTTTCTTTTCCACCCCTGCTAATGCCCACATAGTGTCAGATGGGAGTGACCAGAGAGCTGCTTCTCCCCTCTTCCAGACCCCCTGCCACATTTCAAGGACAGTAGGACTCCAGAGATACTGTGGGAACAAAAAGAGGGTGTTAAGAGATGTCAAAGGAAGGGGAAGATGGTCTGTGATGATAAACGATGAATTTTCAGCTTTTTTTCCTTTGTCCTGTTGGTAGAACTTGAATGCTGGGTGGGTTTGCAGTGATTTAGCGTTTTATCTTTGCTTCAGAATACTAATTAGGTGTAAACCTCTTTTAGCCTTTGCCTAATGGTCACTATAAACGAACAGCTTCCTTTAAAGTGAAAGAATATAAAAAAAGGTTAGAGGAGAATTAATTTGTGCTGTTCCCTTTTTCTTCAGAAAGATAAAATGCATTTCTGACCGTTACAGGGGTGGTTTTAGGTAGAGTTAAGAAATACAGACATCACCCACAGTCTGTTTACCTGCATATACAGTATGAGCTTCTGCTGACTCTTAGCCGTGCAAGCACGAGGGAATGTAGAGAGACAAAATGAATCATTACCACAGGCATAGTCACTAAAAGCATTTGATGTACTCATTCAGGTTTGGGTTTTTTTTTTTGTTAATATCTTTGCACATAATCTAAGAAATCACACATTTTGCGAAGGGTTAAAAGAGAAGGACTTGTGCATTCACTGCATTGACTCAATGAGTTCAGTTCTATATGATCTTCAATTATTTGTAAGGGAACAGAATGGCAGTGGGAGTTTATGCTGCTACATTTGATGTTCTTGTGCTAGGGTTTTTGCCAGCTCTTTTTTTTTTTTTTTCCTTCCTTGTCTAAATTTGGCCCTGCAGATTCAACTTCTGTTTTATTGGGGTTTTGGCTTTTTTTTTTTTTTTTAAAGAAGTGGTGTAGGTCACTCACTGTTTACTTAAAATTAGACCCTCAGAAACCTCTGTCTGAAAGGAGCAGAGATAAACATTGTCTGTAAAGAATTTTGCACCTGGGACAGACGGAGGAAAGATTTATCACTGCAAATTTGAATTACTTTGAAAATGCCTCTATCTTACTTGATAAGCATTCCTTGAATCTAGGGGCTCTAAGAAGCTGCAGAAACTGGTTTTAAACAATAGGCCCAAGCTCCCCAAACCATATAATAGCATTAATATGCTCTACAGGTTGTATTCCAGCCAGCAGAAACAGCTAGAGGTGGATGCATTTACTTGGATGTCGATGTATTAACTCATGTTTTCACGTAAATAAGGATTGAAACACGTTGTTGTTGGCTTTTCCCCCCCTTTTTTTCTAGTAATGCATCTGAGCACAAACACATTAAACTCCAGTGACATGGTTTTAAGAGTTGCATGACATACTGCAATGCTATATAACTCCCTACATCAACACTATAGCCATGACACCATTTTGGCTGTGCCCTCGCAGCCTTCAGCTCATTGCTCCTGCTTTAATGCAACAAATCTGAGCAGGAACATCCACTTCTAGAAGCCTCCAGTCACCCCACTGGTGGCCCCACTTGGTCTGCAAAGCCTTTGGCACCTCAGCAGGGTTGAGCAGTGCTAAACATATCCCAATTTGCCTATGCAGCCAGGCCTCCTTCAGGTTTCAAGAGTGCTTGAGAAGAGTGCGGGGGGGCATCTGCGCTCCAGAAATTTATGGCTCCACGTAGAGCTTCGTAGGAGTAGCTTTGCTTGAGGAGAGGGTTGCAGCACGTGCAGTGCACACAGCAATCCAGGCCAGCAGAGCTGCTCTCCCGTGGTGACCAAGGAGCAGGTGGTCCATCAGCACAGGGGACACGGTGGCGACCTT
Source organism: Scytalopus superciliaris (assembly GCA_013400415.1). Taxonomy (NCBI): domain Eukaryota; kingdom Metazoa; phylum Chordata; class Aves; order Passeriformes; family Rhinocryptidae; genus Scytalopus; species Scytalopus superciliaris. The sequence continues at coordinate 53,771 of VXBX01002798.1, forward strand.
TGTATTGAAGCATGTGTGGCTTGTACATTCGACAGCCCCATGTTGTCAAGGTTTTCAGGCTTGTGTTGGGTTTGTGCTCAAGGCTGGTGGGTGGCCCGGAGTCTTCTGGCTTGATTGCAGTGACATCTGTTTACACCAGTGGTTAATTAGGCCTGAAGACTGGCCATCTCTGTATTTTTCCCCCCACGATTTCTGTGTTTTTTCTTGATTAGAAGTATTCCCTCCTCAGCTGTAAAACAGAGGCTTTGGTTTTATCTGCAGATTTTTTTCCCCCCTTTTAATCCACTAGCCCTGGTATGAGATGAATATCAGGACATCAGCGTAGCCTCTCTCCAAAAAAGTAACCAAGTGTTCCAGAAAAGAATGACTCGTGCTTTTGATGGAGACTGCAGAGTGAGCACTGAAAGGGAAAGAAAAGCAGCCTAAAATTGTTTAAAACTCTGCTCAATGCATAGTTCAATTCACTGTGTCACAAGAAGCAGGAATGGAAAGGGATGTTTTTAGGAGCCTGTGTGCTGTACAGACAGTGCCAGTGTGAACAGTCTGGCCTGGGCCAGAAATGAAGCACATCTTGCAGGTGATGCAGCCTGAATGGGATTTGGGAGAGAACATGGACTTATATGAAAAGGCAAAAAGCTGTAAGGAGATAAACAGCAATGGTAGGCAGCCCGAGCCTCTGTCAGAGGACAGCCTTTCAGCTGGAGCAAGGATGATGCACACCAAAACAGTCTCTCCAGAGGACTGGGAGTGCACAGGGAATTACAGAGGGAGGGAGTCATCTCTGTGCATGAGGAATGCAGCAAAACCTCCTCTGACTAAGCCAGCTAATGCACACTGCATTTTTTTTCTTTCCTGATAATCCTGTTCCATAATATTTCCTTAATAATTTAGTATGTGAAGAGTAGCCCTTTTGAAAAGCATCTAAATCACCAAATCTTACTTTCAGGAGAAACCTTGCCACCCCTTGTCCTTCGCAGACACTGGGGATTTTTATTGGATGTGGATTATTATTGGAGCACTATCTTGGAGTTAAGGGTTGTTTGTTTTTTTTCTTAATTACTTAATGAATTTACCATGTGGCACAACCCTTGGTACTGCCAAGCAATAGCTTTCTATTACTAGACTGTACAGGCCCAATCCTGTGTGACCACAGCCAAAGGCAGTATTTGGGAACTGACATAGTCATTGAAATTTGTAGGGAGGCTTAGAATAACTATAAAAAAGGGGTTAGTTTCACTCAGAATTTTGATTCATGAGCTCCCTGTTCTTTTGCATCTCTGTTCATTTTACCCAAAGAAGATCAACTGCCCAACTGGACATATAATATATGATACCGCATTAGAACTAAGGCTGCAAATGGTCATACTCATTAATTAAACTGATTTCTCCTGTAGGGTTTTTTTTTCCTAGAGAACTAACAGAGAATGATAATTAAGCATATTATGCATTCTGGGGAACGGTGTTTCTCCTACTGCCACAGAAACATTAAAGGAGAAAAACATGAACTAAAGCAGAAAATGAAAGGGGGGAAAGAGCTAAAATTAGAGTGAGAAGGGGTGGAGCATTCCTTCCTGCGTTTTACACTGACTCCTCAGTGCCTTGGGATGTGTGGGGCAGCCTTGTTACAGTGGAAGAATTGCACCAGCGAAAAAAGAAGAAAAGCCATGGAAATCCCAAGGCAAGCAGCCCAGCTCACAGGTGCAGCTCCCTCCCTGCTCCTGGTGCAGACTGCAGTAATGCAGCACCCCAGCTTTTTATTGTGCAGCGTGTTTCTCATTGTGGCTGGGCCTTGGATGAGAAGGGCCTTGCTCTGGAAGGTCAGTACTGACCCCTGAGCTGGCCTGAACGGGGATGGCATGAGGTCTTAGGGTTGTTTAATCACACAGTGTGCTTCTTTCTTACCTAGGAGCCCTGCATTGCTTGGTGGGGAGCACTGCTCGAGTGGAACGAGCAGCTTTGGCTGTAGGCAGGCCCTTTGTTTAGCTTTTCCCAACTTACCAGTGCTGAGGGGGTCTTTATTTGCAAAAAGTTGTCTGCTTTGGGGGCAGCGTTAGGTATTTCCCTGCCAGATGCTGCCTACACTATGGCAAAAACATCCACGGAGAAAACCAAGTTGTGTCCTACAATTACCTGATGAAATCTCAGCGTATTCGTGTGTGCTGCAGTTAGAAAGAAAAAGGTCAGGGGTGAAATTAGAAACATAGGAAGCAGTTCATTCCTTTTTTTGAAAAACGTGAGGGATGCCAACATTCCAGCACACCAATCTTTGCTGCTCTTTCCTAATTAGAGCATGTGTTGATGGACAGAGATTACCTGGCAATCTGTAGTATTTCTCACGAATTGTCCTGTGAAGTCCAGTGTCTCCTCCCCCCTCTCAGTCTTTCCAGTCGTTGATTCCTGTTCATCCATTCATTTATCTTCAATGCAGGAGGGGTTTTGAATGATCTTCATGACATCTGGTGTCAATCAGACAGGCTTTGACCATCCTTGCTCAAAGACAAGGCTGCACTTAGACTATGCCTGTAGCCCACATATGGTTAGTACTGCAGAAGAACACAGTTTGGTTCCTTCTCTTTCAGCACTTTCAGTTGTCTTGATGTGTGAGCAGGGCCTGTGTCAAAGCTACAACTGCACAATTACATCTGTGCTACTGCTCCCCGGGAAGCCCTTGCATACATTGCTCCAAAATGGGATGCGTTTTGGGTGGCTCCTCCTTGCAGATATGCAGACTTTCCCCAGCGCTTCTGCAGGCTCTGGAAACCTCTACACACTTCCTAGCACAGCATTTTGTAGCTCAGTTGCAGGCTGTTTCTCCGTGCTTACTAACACTTTCACGCGAACTGTGTTTGGGTCTTGCAGCACCTCCTGCTCAGGTTGCTCCAGAGCTGCAGAGCAGAGTTCCTTGGCCAGAAAGGTCTCATTAGATCAGGTGCAAGGCCATGTGAGGAGCAGCCAGCAGGAGGAATATTCACCTTGCATAGCCCAACCTCGTCCCGCCACGATGGAGCCTCTGCTGTGTGCAGACCGTAGGAAGGAGCCCTGCTCGTATCGATTCGTGTCGTGACCTATGCTCAGTTGAGAGTGCCTCTGAGTGTGGATGCAGCTTGTACTAGTTGTGTTCAGAGGAACAATCTGAGTTCCAGCGTGACTATAAACTCCTGCCAAGAAAGGCCCGGGAGAGTTACAGTAGGAAGCAGAAGGGGCGGTGAGTTTTTTCCCTTGTGCTAGTGTAAAATCGGAGCGACCTAACCAAGTCAGAGGCATTTAAAACTCGGATGACACAGGCTCAGGCTTTTTACTGCATGGCAAGATTAGGGCTGTAGGGATCGGGCTGGAGCCCAGCTGCTTATTTAGCAAATGTTTGTGGTCTTGCCTACGGTGCCGGTGATAGCGCGCACACACCCAGGGGCACGGGGACTGTAAACCTGGTGCGGACTTTGAGCTCCGGAAAGCCGGCACCGCTCGGCTGGGCGCATCCACAGCGCGCTTACGCAAGGCCAGATCCTGCTGCGTTATAGAGCCGGTGTAAAGGAGGGGGGAATGTGGCTCTGACATACAGTGAACCTGACTTGCAGGAAAATACCCCCAAAAAACCAAAAAAACCCAGTCGAAAGTGTGCAAGTATTTACAGATATTCTGGATGGCTTTTGAGTAGGCAGAAGCCTGCTGAATAAGTACCACTCAGGCCCCTGAAGAAAATGAACCTTTTCCTTTTATTCAGTGATTTTTATTATGACTCTTGCAATTTCAGGAAGAGACTTGTTTCCCCCAAGCAGAAGGACCAAATTTCGATGCCTTACTGCTGGAAAGTATCCAGACAGGGGGAATTCTGATTTTAATGTTTGCCAGCTCCTGGGCAATTTGCAAATCACTCGTCAGAATTTGGTAAACGGTTCGTGAATCGCTTTGCAGATTGGTTCGAGGTGCTGCAGACACCGGATGAGAGAGCTTGGGTCTCCTCAAAGGAATGGCTCATAGCACTGGTGGGAGGGGAAAGGTGTGCTCAGGCCTTCAAAGTGGCAAAGTAAAATGTCAGGTTTTAAGTCTAATGCCCTTTCCTCCCATTTTAGTGACTTCAGCAGAGCATTATCTGAAGTATCTGGTGTTTAGATTTCAATTAGATGGGGTCTTTCCAATTACAATTTTAAGAATCCATGAAATCAGCACTTAATCTCCTTCTGTTTTGGCAGATTCACTGTTTTAAGTGTTTGGAGTTGTTTTTCCTTTGTGGATTTTTGTCAGATACAATTTCCAAGTTAAGGAAACCTTCCTTCTAAAAGTATCCTTTTCTGTTTTCTAACTGAAAATTGAACTTAATTTCTAACAAGACCATCATCTTGATTGATCACAAATCATTACAGATCGTTTTGAGCGTAATACCTAAACGAGTAGTGATATTAATGACTAATAATCGCCTTTATATTAGGTCTTAAAGCTTTATTGTCCCGAAGTACAACCGGTTTAGTGGAACATGAAAGCCTGGAATGATCCGAGATGCCTCTGGGGCTGCAGCCAAAACTGTGAGGTGTTTGAATCGCCTTTAGCAGAGCTGGCTGGGTTTTACAGCCCCTTTCGAAACACAACCATCGAGGTGATTTAAACTAATCATCTTCTTTCCAGATAGCACCTGGTGCCGAGCGCCTCCCCCCTGCCCCCAAGTCTTCGCGCGCCCGAACATCTCCCTGTGGCCTCATTTTTGTGCTTCGGTGGTACCTGCAGAGCCCAAATTAGCAGCGAGGATCCCACGGACGGGGGCCGCCGCCTCCCTCGGCTCCCAGGTGAGCTCCCGGGGCGGGGGCTGACCGGGGGGTCGTGGGAGAGGGGGAGTTTTGGGTTGTACCGGGACGACCCCGCTGGCCGAGCCCCGTCCCCCGCCCGGGTCCCCGCCGCCGGATAGCGGGGATACTTGTCATATTTGCGGTTGGGGCGCCTTGGCAGCCTCCTTTGTGCCGGGCCGGCGCTCCCCGGGGAAGCCCCGGTGGCTGCGGGGGCCGCCCGGGGCCGGGGCACGCGTGGGCAGCGCGGGGAGCCGCGGGAGAGGGAGCGGGGGAGGAGGAGGAGGAGGNGCGAGGAGCGACATATGGAGCTGCTCTAGGGCGAGAGTTTCCGACCTCCCCCTCTCCATGCTTTAGTTCTCAGGTGGAGCTGCATGTGGTGAGTGGGGCTGGGGGGCTGCGGGGAGGAAGGATGGGGGGGGCAGGGGACGGCGGCACCCCCACGCACCNGCTCTGAAAATACGCCCCTTTCGCCGCCGATGCGCGGGGATCCCGGGCCGAAGCAGGTGCGGGGGGCTGGAATACACTTTTTCATCGAGGTGTCGGTGCCGGCCGCGGCAGTGCGGCGGGCTGTGCTCGCTCCAGAGCCGGGCTCCATCCGACGGCGGGGACGCGGCGCCACCGCGGTAAGTGCGGGTGGGTGTGCGCCGGGGAGCCCCGGAGCCGGGGGGCTGCGGCCGAGCTCCGCTCTCCCGGCAGAGATGGGGCTTGGGGAACCCCGAAAAGTGCGTGCCGTAGTGCCGGCAGGGCTAAAAGGGCCTGGGGGAGACTTTCACTCCGCTGTGGCAAAGCTGACATATGGCTGGGCAGGACCCGGCTGGCCCCGCTGCCTGGCCCTTTTCAGGGGTTGGTGTTAGGGCAGGGGATTAGCCCGTCTTTTCCCTGAGCAATAGCGTGCATGGGTCTTCCTCGGGAGCACCGCCAGCACTGAGGAACAGGCGTTTGGTGGTTCATCTTTTGGAAGCGGTGGCGAAAAATATATTTTTGGGGATTTTTTTTCAGGGTGGGCGGGCGCTTGTAAAAAAGTCCTTTTGCGATGCCACTTTGATTTAGCGCGTTTGCTGCTTTGCTCGCGTCAGGATCTGGAAAGATAAGTTCTCCTTAAGCATGAAAATAGGAGTACAGTTACCTGCTGTCATTTCTTGCATTTTGTGAAGCACAACTGTCCCCAGGGCCGCTTCTGTTGAAAATCGGGGGGGGGGGGGGGGGGGGAGTTGTGTGCCGTCCAGTGGGCCCCTTGGTGGCTGATTTACAGCCATGGGTCAGCTGCCGGTGTAAAATAAAGCGAATCTGCCCATTTTATCTCCAGCCGGGGGGGGTGCTGTCAGCTTCTTTACCCGAACTTCAGTGCAGCACGCCAGAGCTGTTGCGTGTGGCGGCGTGTGTTCACACACATCCGAAGCTCTCGGGAGCAGGAAAGTCCAGGGTTTTTCATCTCGTGCCTGGCGCAGTCATCAGGGTGACTCTCCCAGCCGTCAGTGGGTGCTGGGTTTGGCCACTGTAGAATGTACTGTTGCTCAAACAACGGTGGGAGAGGGCTTGGCTACCCCGAACACCAGTTTTATGCTTGTGTCTCTCAAATGAGTAAACGCTTACTCTTGAGTGTGGGTTGAAACGACACTCTCTTCCTTTTCATTCTGATGATTTTAGGGGCTCACCTGGACAAATGAAGGTGTCCTGTGTCTTATAGACTTCTCACAGGGTATAGACTTGACAGAGGCACCTCAATTTGTGTCTAAGTGCACAGGAAGTATTCATAAAAATGAATTGTGTTTTCTTAAAAGTTATTGCTGCTTGTACTTCTCTTGCTGTAGAAATTACCCAGTTGATTTAGAGGGGTAAAGTGAAAGTAGCTCTTTCTGGTTGAAGTTAAAATGTACATTTTAACATAATATGATGGTATCTTTGGAATCTGATTTAACATAATGAACTGGTGGTGGTGGTAGAGATAGGAGGAGGATTAGTTTGTGCTGCCAGAGAGGTATGTGAGAGCGTGTCTTTGGGAATACTTCCATTGTCCAGGCAAGTATTGCAGCATCTAAAGTAACAGCTGTAGATATTCCTCCTTTCGTGAGGAATTTCCATTTAAGTTGGTAGCAAAAACCACCCACTCCTTTTCTGCAGGAACTGGATTGGACTGCTAACGAATGGAGCTAGACTTTGTGCATATTAAAACACCACTTTGATTTTTGTGTCAAGCTGATTTCTTTTTTCTCTGAAGCTGATTGAAAGCAAACAAAAAGAAACTTGATAGCCATAGGTTCTTCAGGTTTTGTCTGCAGATGAAGCAGCCTTAAAGAGCATTAAATACGTCTGTAGGTGCTGATTTAATAAGAGTTGTAATTGTATTCCTTTATACACCTGCTTTTTTTTTTTTGCCTTTTTTAAATGGGAAAGATGAAATAAAGAGTTTTGCAGTGTTTTGGTGGAAATCATAACATAAATATTCCAAGTGCTCAAGTTGTCTGCCTGAGAGGCATCAATGAGTTTGAGATAATGTCCTGATAGCAAAGAAAACATCAAATTTCATATTCTACATTTATTTTTTATTTTTTTTTTTTTTAGTCTCCATGAAGTACAGCAGATTTTATGCCATATCTAGTTTGGAGGGTTTTTGCTGCTTTTACTTTTTTCAATAAATATTTCATAGGGAAAACATTTTTTTTAGGAACTCTTGACTTTTTTCACACTGATGTAAAGCACTCCTGGCACAGTTCATCTCTGGCAGTGCTAACGCTAGACAGGTGATCCAAAATACTTGTGACTGTTTTTGCTTTTATGTAACATCTTAGAGTGTAATCTGTCAAACAAGGAGAATGCAGTACTTTGAAAGTGTAAGTAGTCTTCTGGTGATCTACTTCTTATAAGGGCTGGGGAGCAAGAGAGACACTTCCTTTTAACTCATGTGTAACTGGCTCACAAGGAGACAGCTCCAGTTGCAGTGGTTCCTTAACATGCACACGCACATGAGTCAGTGCCAGAAACAGCAGCTTTCAGTTACCAAGTCCAAAGATCAGGAGTGTTCCAAAGGAGAGAGCAAGGTCCAGCTTCAATGTAAGCAGGTTGGCACTAAGCACAGATCTTTAGTGTTGATGAATCTTTTGCTAATTAATGGTTTGTAGAAGATGAAATTTGCCAATCTCAGTACAGCAGTCATTTTCTTCAGGGGGATATAATTGCATGTTTTCTGCCACTTCTTTTGATTTCTAAACTTTAATCAGAGAAACTGTGCTGTCATGAGGAGGTGCCTTTTTTCTATAAACAGAGAGAGACCCTCAACATGTGTTAGTTCTGTATTTCTTTTATAAACAGAGTCAATTTTTGTGTTTGCTGTAGCAGAGGCTTCAGGTTTGTTCAGCATTACCAATGCAAACACTATAACAAAAAAATAAGATAGTGCTTGATTGTTCAACACGAGTAGGGAAAAGAAGCCCTGTAAGTGCTGTGCTAATGTTGCTTGTTGGATGTGCTGAAGTCAAGCCTGAAACAGAGTCCAAAGCAAATGTGTGGCTGGGAGGTTTAGTGGGAGAAGCAGTCCGGGATGTGTCACAGCAAGGTCCCTGCCCTCTGTCTTAAGGCTGTATGGGTATTAAACGGGGTGTCACTGTGCAGAAAAGAAACTGCTCTGCCACTTTTGCTTCGCTGATGGCTCCTGATGAAGGTGTCACATGCTGGGTGTCATTGCAAAGTGGCCAGGAGGAGCTGTGAAGTCGTGTTGGCTGGGAGATTCCTCCAGCCCAGAGGGGATTTTCGGGCTGGGGAAGAGCTGATTTGAGGGGCATTTCCAAGGGAGAGCTGGGGCAGTCTCCAGGGACAGTGGATACAGCCTCATCGGTCTTCAGAAATGGCTTTAAGTTGTGACTGGGGGCAAGAAGGCTTGAAGGGACCAAAGAAACTGTCAACCCACCAGAGAGGGAGTCTGGTTTTCATGTGCCCCTTCTTTGAGGATTGAGGCTCAGCTAGCTCCGGTGAGACAGCAGCCACCACCCCTTCAGAGTGACTGTAAATTCAGTCAGCTGCAGCAGTAGCAAAACCATGCTCAGGCTCCTGCTTCAGCCAAGTTCAGACCACTGTTTCTCCAAACGAGGGGCCTGGTTCAGTGCTCTCCCCTGCTTGGTACATAAAACCATACATATGCCATATAATGCCTGAGGTTCACAACCTGTATAAAATGATCAGTGTTTTGAAGAGCAGTGGTCTTAAAGAAGAATTTCTCCTTAATAATTGAGTTTTAAGAGGCATTGAATGACATGAATTTCACTCTGTATAATTATTAGAAGCCGAATGGCCTGTTTACTTTGCTTTCACACCAGTAAGATGTATTGAATTTCATCTGACAGCTTGTTTCCAGTGAAGTTAAAATGAAAATTGTATTCCTAATGTAGTAGAATACAAAGATAAAAGTGAAAATGAGGGTTGTTTCCTTTTAATGTTATTTTGAAAACTGGGCAGTATATGGAAGTAGCAGAAAAAAGAAGTTCCCTTTTCAAAGGAACCCCAAATTGGTGGAAAGATCTAAACTCATCCTAAAAGATGCTCAGATGGTCTGTAACAATTAAAACTGTTTTCTCAATCCCAGATTCTCCATCCCCCTCCAGAAACCCTTGTACTGTTTCATCCAAACTCACTTTTAGTTGAAACGTAACAATTATTATGGCTATTTTCTTACAGTTTCTTATAGTAGCCTGTAACATTAATCTTAAAAAAACCTCTTTCTGTCATGCCAGGCAGACAATAAGGTTGAGTGAGCTGCTCTATAGAAAGAACCACCCATGATTGGAGGTAAACTATGCGGATATATGTTGGGGTGGAGGTTGAAAGGAGCGTGGAGGGCATATTTGAAGCAGACTGTGCAACTGCTATAGCAGGTCTGACTAGTTTGAGATGCCTAAAGGCAGCTTTGTCTTAACTTCAGGTAGCTGCAAAATGAAGTTTTAAATCCTAATTCAGTAATACATCATCATCTTCCGGTGCCTCCACAAACTTTACTTTTCATCTGTTTTTACAGGCACTCTTTCTCCCTTGGAAAGAACATTTGGTAGGTACACGTACACGTGCATGCATTTCATTTGCGTATTTTTAAAATACACATTTCATCAAGATAGGAGCCTGGCGTTTCTGTGCAAACCACAGTGGCTTTTTTTTTAAAACAGTGGTAACGTTTTGCTTTCTCGCTGTTCTGTGAGCCTGTTCACATGTGAGAGAAGCCCCCTCTATTTCAGCATTTTTGGCACGGGGTGATTTGTTGCTGGTCGGTTCTTGTGCCTTTGCCTGGCTCTGTGTAGGAGGAGTGCCTTGGGCTTTTGTAGTCCCTACTGCGGGCAGAGGGATTTTAACCGAGGTACTTTCATGCTGGCTGTCCCAGGGGTACAATAACCTGCTTAGGTTACCCTCCTGTGATCTGGCTCATGGTTCCCCCCTTACCCTCCTGTCCCATCTGTTTGGCAAAGCTGGCTCTTCTAAACAACCCTTTCCTCCCCTAACTAAAGTGTTCCACAAATAACTTGCGAATGAATAGGAGAGAGGGGAATATTTTCTGTGTGTGTAACACACAGTGTCAAGCTTCCTGTTGCTGCTCTGCTTCCCCTTGCTGGCAGGGGAGAACATATGTGGTACATATGTGCTTGGACAAGGACTTCGCTTTTAATTGTGGGGAAAATCAGTGTAACACTATCTTGGGTGAGGTGAATGGGCTGTGCCTGACTGAATATGAAGTTTAGAACATTCAGTTACCTGAGCTGTTCTCCTTCTGTATTTTCCACTCCCAATTTCCAAAGACTTAGCTTGTGGTTAAGTTTGTTTGTTCTGTGATAATTGACCTGTACTAAAGCGTGCTTCAGAATACAGATTTAATGCACATGTTGTCAAAATGTGCTGTCGAAAGGGTGTCCCCATCTAAATTTAAATGACTTACTTGAAAATGTTTAAATTACTACACATAGAAGTTATGTGGATCCTGTGGTGGCTGTTTTAAAGCCCATCACTTTTGTGTAGTAGTTTTTAGTGTGAAATCAAGCAGGTGCTACAAAAAATGAAATCTCTTTCGTCTTGAACTCATAGCTATTACAGGCTGACAATAGTTCAAGGCTGGCCAAAGTTCCCTTTAATCAGTTTTCAGAAGGCTCCTCCATAGGACATGAAAACACATGCTGTATTTCAATAAATGCAAGAGCTTTAGTAGCTGGACTGAAAGGCCAGTGTTATCATCTTGTCTAACATCATTTAACACCATCTTAGCAAACTTTCATGTCAAACTTTAACTACCTTTTTGTTTGTTTGTTTTGTTTTCACTGGTGGTGGAGAAATGTCCAACAGCTTTTTCACCTCTTTAAGAGAAACTTGTGGGGTGAGTGGGTGCTTTTTCACAGAATATACTTGTTTACAGGGCTGTGTTCATTTCATTTAAGCAAAAATGTTGAAAGCAACTCATATGCTGTTACAGCTACTATAAAAATTTCCAGGGAAACACCTTTCTTTTCTCCTTTCCTGATCTTCAGTAGTGAAAAACTGGTTAGAAAATAAAATCTGCAGCTAAAATGACTTGTCATTGCTGGAGTGTATGGTGCATTTTGCAGCATATATTTCTTCAGAGGCTTTTTTTTCCTCTCTCTTCGTCTTTCCTACTGCCATTCGCTGCTTTTCAGTTTGACTGTGATAATTTATTCAACACTGTTTTCAGAGCAATAACCTACTTTTTGGCAAACCATTCAGTTCTTTCCACAGTAGTTGTGGGTATTTTTCCCCCATGTGTTTACTAAGGGTCTGTGACAAGGGGGAAAAACAAGGTACCTTTGGGGAGAAGATGCTGTGATAGGATTCAAACAAAGTAATTATACATAGGTGAGCAAAACTCTCTCCCTTATTATACACAAAGGGGTCTTGTCTCTCTTGGATGCGCTCACAGTTCTTATTAACCTTTGTGGGAATTATATACATCCAGTGAAGATGGGTCTATAATGCTAAAAATATCAGCTGGCCCGTGACGTGCACGTGCCGATGGAGATGTCTTGTACAATACAACCCAACGTTGCTGTAATCTATTGTTCCGTGCGACAGTGCAGGGAGGAGGGAGGTACAGCTGGGCTGGCTATTTCATCATTCTCCCTCAGAATCTGACCAGTAGCATCTTGTCATTACAGGCATGTAATTTTAACAGTGAAAAGGGAGCCTGCATGTGTTTCCTAGCCTGTGTCACTTTCTGGTAGCTGTCCTAGCTCTTTCAGCTTGTTTTGAATTTAATTTACAAGCGTGGTGTCTCTTTTTTAGCCCGCGCTTTCGCTGTGCAGATGCCTGCTGGCTCTGCAGTGGGGAGGAATGGAAGGCAGTCAGCCCTTGGCTGAACTGGGCCCCAAGGCAGCACACAGCCATCTTAATTGCTGCTGCTCCACCTCTTGAAGAGATGATGGCTCTGGTTCTCCCAGCACCCACTGATGGGGGAATTCATTGTGCCTGTGAGACCAGCATCTCCTGCTTCCATGCAAGGAGGCCCAGAGTGCCACACTTAGGGAAAGAAACAGCAGTGTGGAGCAGGTGGAGCTTCTTGGCTCATCCAAAGGAGGCTTGTGCATAGAAGCCCTCACATATTTTTTGGGTGACAACAAGCAGAGTTTGCTGAATAATCACCTAATCATGTAGTAAAGTCAGAGCATCTGGCCTAGTGCTGTGCCTGGTTTGCTTTGCTGTGGCTCTGATTTCCTGCTGCTGATGCCCAGGTGTGGGAAGCAGCTCCCAGTCCTTGAGCTTTTGATACTGACAGCAGAGCTGCTGAGCCCGTGTGTACATAGCACCATATAACTTGATTCACACTTGGCAGGCCTGGCTGCCTCCTCAGCACTGCCACATGGAGACCCAGATTTCAGAATAACCTCGACTGGACTCTTTTTGGTGGCTCTTTGAAGCCCAGAATCTCAGCTAAGCTGAACCCTGGGAAGGAGGCTCCTGTGTGGTGGCACAGGCACTGTTGTGAGTAGACAGGCAGCCCTTCTGGGGAAGGGTGTAAAGAAGATTTGGCACAGAGGTGACCCGAGGCAAGGGCAGCTTTGCCATCTTGTTGAAAATCTGTCTCTCCTCAGTAAATAACCTTAACAAAGCAGCCCCTGGTAGTGGGAAGGGGAGACTCCTCCACCCTGATCTGGCTCAAAGCAGGTACTGCTGGGGTTAGTAGGGCTGTATCTGTGCCAGGGGGCTGAGGCAGCATTAGCAATTGTAAAGGGCTTGTTGCATAAAGCTTCCAGTTAAGGACAAGACCAAAAAAGGGCAGGCTGGGGGCTTGTTTGCATCTTCTGGATGCTGTTGTAAGGATGCTCATGGGAAGTCCTGTCTGAAGCAGAACATGAGAGAATTGACGTTTTGGCCCTGAGATCTTTGAGAGAGAATTTAGTTCTGCTGGGCAATCTAAACCTGGTTTGTTTGTTTGGTTACTTTTTTTCCAGCAAAGATGACTGCCTTCATGTAGGTGAATAAAGCCTATTTTGAATAAATGGTTTTCAGCCCCAGTGTGTTGCACAGCTGTATCCCCCCACTTGCTTCCTACCGAAAAAGAGTTGTCAGAGTTGCTCAGGGTTTTGCTCTTGCCTTAAGCCTCACTGTGGCTTGCTAACTTTCCATGCACAGAACCTGTGCAGTCTTGTTCGCCTTCTAGTTGTGCCAGGGTAGTCTTTAATGCTTTAATGAGCTAACAAGTGCTCCTCTGATTTAAACTTGCATTAAGTTCTGCTACCCTGATAGAATTCCTAATATTATAAACACCTTTAATAACATGGCTGTAATATAGAAAACCTGCTGTCCTTTTCCCAAACAATTACTTAATGAGGCAGTAATTTATTCTAAGCTATATTTATTGGAGCCCATTCCAGCTTTATCAGACATGCTCTGTTTGGGTGCGTGCAGTTAGTCAAAAACATTAAAACTGCTCCTCTTCTTCCAGGGGAACATGTTACATTTAGCAAACTGACAGCATTAGAAACTGTTTCAAATTTAATAGAAGCATATGTTTCCTGCAAGACTTAACACACTGCAGAGTCAGAGATCGCCTTAGACTGCGGCTTTGTCTTTTTTTAGCATGGTGAAAAGGAGCTGGAAACTGAAGGCAGGAGTGGAGTTTGTGTTTTTTGGTTGTTTTGCAGAGCCTTCTTGCAGGGCTGCAGTGGCTGGAAGTTTAAGAAACTATCAAGAAAGTGGTGTGGGCGGCGCACGCAGAGCTCTCGCTCCAAATGCAGTTTCTGATCATGAACAAACAGCAAGAGCTTGCTTTGCCCTCTGGGCCTCAAATAGTACAGTATGCAACAAGGGAGAGCAGGCAAGGCACGAGGATGGAAACAGTAGGATCAGATTACAGTTTCAAAATATCGCTGGAACACGTTGGCTGGCGTTACACTATTGACTGGCTTTATAATTGCATTGCTTATTTGCTAGGGGAAGGCTTCACCTTACTTTCTGATTAACATGGACACTCCTTCGGGGACCTGGGGACTCCAGGCTCTGAGTATCAAAGTCAAACCCCATGAGAGCTGCACGACTTCAGATGCTTCTCAAATGATAGTCTGAGCTTCCTCTGTTGTCTCTCTGTTTACCACAGGTTTCTCTGCACAATCCTTAACTAATTCCTACTTAGATTAGCATCTGAGAGTCACCCGCTGTGGTGTTCCTTCTTATTTTGATTTTACCTTGAGACTAGAAAAGACCCCTGTCACTCAGCTTGCTCTCCCCCCAGTCTTCTCTCGTGGGTGTCTCAAGCAGGGGGCTAAGGCTGTGCAAGGAAAGGGAAGCTGTCTTTCTTGCTAAATGCAGGACTGGGGTGCTAAGGAGATTTACTTGCCTCTCTGTTCCTTCTGAAAGAGCCGAGGTTTACCCATCACCACAGGAGATGGGAAGAGTTGGGTGCCTGTAAAATACGCGTGAGAAATACCTGTCACTCAGTTACTGCTGGCACTGACAGCCTTGCAGCAAAGGCTTGCAAACATGAAAACAATTCCCTGTACTCTCTGGAAGCACAGAGCTACCCAGGAGGCCAGGTTTTTTTTATATACTCCAAAGGAGTTTTGTAAGTGCTTGTTAAACCTCACTCAGTTAAAAAAAAAAAAAAAAAAAAAAAAAAAAAAAAAAAAAAAGCAGGGTAGGGGGACAGCCAGAATTAATCTAAAATGTGTCAGAGAAAACAAACCTTGTAAATGCAGAGTGTCTGAGCACTGGGGTTGGAGAGGACAGAAACCCCAGCACAGCTCCATTCCCCCTACCTCTCTTCTGGGGTCAGGGGATTCGTTTCCTAACATGTGACGTGAGACCCAATTCTTAGCAGGCAGTGGCTGTCGGGAGGCCTCTCTAGCCAGGCAACATGGTTGCAATACGCTCCAAGGAGCGAAATCTGCCTCAGATCCCAAGAAACAGCCTTGCAGAGGAGAAAGGGAACCCCCCCCACTGCTGGCCAGCGTACACAGTGCGAGCCAGCTGCAGCACGGGGAGCGTGGCCGTGCGGCACTGCGTGGTACATGCTGTCCTAGCTCCCGGGGATGCTGCCGTGCCAGGATTTAAAGACTCCGGTGTCAACAGATAAAATCCCCAAGGAGGGGTGATTTTCATCGTTGCTGTGCCTGTCGCCTCTGAAAGTCCATGTTGCTTATTCGCTCCAGTTCTGGAGTTGAACCTCCGACATCTGGGCTGTTCAGCTCTCCTCCTTTTTAGTGAGGCTGGGAGGTGGTGCCAGGTTTATACTGGCTTTCCCCTCTGCTGTTTCTTTTCCTTTCTAACTCTGAATGGGAGGAGGATGCCAGTGCTCCCAGAGGGCAGGCCAGCTTCCACCTGCTGGGGCAGGTTTACCTTGGTGAGATTCTGCAGGCCAAGGAGCATCATTCTGTGGCGAGTGAGCCCATAGTCCTGTGCCGAGGGGTCTTCCAGAGATCTGAGGCCTCAGGGATGGGGAGAGAGAGGCTTACCAGTTTTCCTCCCTGACTTTAGGGGACAGATGCTTTGAAGTTGTGGGTTACAAGTTCAGGTGGTCCCTCAGGCTGGATCTAGCAGCACT
This sequence comes from Scytalopus superciliaris, assembly GCA_013400415.1. Classification (NCBI taxonomy): domain Eukaryota; kingdom Metazoa; phylum Chordata; class Aves; order Passeriformes; family Rhinocryptidae; genus Scytalopus; species Scytalopus superciliaris. Next base: position 69,566 of record VXBX01002798.1, read on the forward strand.
GAAACACCTCACAGCAGCTCAACCTGCCTCTGTTAGCTCAGGGGATCTGGCCCTTGTCTTGCCAGTTGAACCCAGTTGGCATAAAGGGCCTTTTTATTTTGATTCTGCAGCTATCTGTGCCAAATCCTGATTCTGCTGAAGTCAGTAACAAAACACTCATTGAGTACCATTGGGCCAGGATGCAGCCAATGGAACCCTCAAGGATGAGGAGTGAGGGATGGAGGAGAGGAAAACTATATTTCATGTGCCGGAAGTGACACAGCAAGCACTTGCATAATTCACTGGATAGGTTCTCTGAGAAAACCTGGTGAGGTTCACTTACACCTGAGGTTTGTGAAACTTTGTTTTGGGAGTGAAATGTGCAAATTCAGTACTCATAGTAGTTTTGGGGGCTTTTATGGGGAGCTTTTGTGTTATGGGATTTTTGTTGGTTTTTTTTCATGCACATGTGCACAGTATTTTATTTTAGTGCCCCCAAGTTGCCTTTTCCTTTCTCTCTCCTTTTTTCCCCCTCTGTGGATTTAATTACCCAAGATTTCAGGAAGTAACTGGTCCTGCTTCAAACTCCATGTCTCACACAAGCCCCTGTGGTTCACACCTGTCTTTCAGCATTCGGCTGCGTGGGGATGAATGATTGCCCATGGACTCTGGGATTTGATGCCTTTACCATTTTGAACAACGTAGTGTTTCTTTTTAAAGTGAACCTCAGTCTATTCAGCTGTTCATCCTCTAGACTGACCAAGAGGGTGGCATAAATCTGTGAGTGGAAATGTGACTTCTTAAAAACCCTTTTCTGCTCTTCCTCTTGGGGTTCAGTTCCTGTTTCTTTTTATCCTTCCTGTCTGCCCTGATGAGCAGGGAGGGCCTAGTGGATTGTAGAATTGATTTGCAAGAAGATCCCTCAGTCTTGAGAGACATTTAAACTTAATTGTTAAAAGTCTTTGAGAATTAACATTAAAGGTTATTTTTATTACTGGTGAGCCAAATCACTTTTCCTCTCAGTTTTTACATATCTGGTGCTTTTTTAATATGCCAAACTCATGATTATTACAGGCTTCAGAAACAGTCCAGCAGTGACAAGGTATAACATCTGGAGCACAATCAATAAATATAATAGTTCTCTCACAGTGTGCACGTACCTCTGTCCTCCAGAGAGCGCAGGATTCGTCACTAAGTGGGCTCAGAGACACAGGCATTGCACAAGCCTTTCTGTGTTTAATCGATGATGGTCGACTCCAGAGAACCATCCGCTCCAGGCTGATTATCTCTTCTGCTGAGCCCCAGCTACATTTTTTCCCAGCTCTGTCTGGAAGAGCATGCAGAGCCAATGAAAGGAAGCTAAATGACATGCAAATAAAAAAAAACCCAAACATATATAACTTTTGTTTTTCCATTAAGAAAAGACAACTCCCGAACAATGCTAGGGTTTCTCTGGCGCTGAGGCGCGTGCGATCGCCCTAAATGGGCAAAAAAGCAAGTTGAATCTTCCTCAGCAACAGCAGTTTAGCTTTTGGTTCTGGGTCTTCCAGAGCCGGAGCCTTCTAGTAGATAGTATTGGGGAAGATCTCCCAGTAACTGCCCCCACCCCAATCCCCAGATAAGTGCAGCTTTTCCATTGTCTGTCTTCAGCTTTCTGGTTCCACATACCCAAGTGACATTGAAAACTAATTTGCATACCAAAATCCTGCAACACCCTTTATTGAAACAACAACAACAACAACAAAGTGGTGTCCTGTCTCAATTCTTGGCCTCAAAATGATGTTTAGCGGACAAATAAAAAGGACAGATGAAAATGCAGCAGAAATACATCTGGCTGAGATTGCTGCTCAGCCAAAATAGAGGCGTGAAAGACCCTCTGTGAATGTGAGCCTTTGTCTCTGCCTGTCCAGTCTTGCTTTTGGGTGGGTTGCTGTTGTCTGGCTGCCCCTGGTAGGGCTGGTATGACTTAGTAGGACAACTCTGTCTTTTGACACTTGGGATGGTCCAGGTTTATCTCATTTTGTACTGATCTTTGGTCAAGCTGATCTGTAAGTCTGCCATTTTCATTTTCCCAGCAGGAAAGGCTAGGAGCAAAGTTTTTGAAATTAACAGAACTGATTCAGATGAAATGGTGGTATTGTACAGCTTGCTTTTTAAAAAAATTATTCAATATCTTAAGACACACAGAACTGATCTCTTTAATGTAGGCATGATACTGTTGGTTGAAGGAGGGAAGAGATGTCTAGAACTGTAAGAACAAGCAGGAAGCATTGTCTTAACCTCCTGTGGTCAGAAACTGTGCAATTCCTTAATGGAGAACCAGAGAAAGACCAGCAAACCCTCAAGCATCTCTGATTTTACCAACTCCATCAGTTGGTCTAAAAAGATACTGCCTCCTTGCTTCACTTAGCATGAATAAAGTGACTTATGGAAACTGGAGGAAAACATTTTTTACCATTCCCATTTGCATGCCAGAAGAGAAGGGAATAAAATTTTGTAAAGCTGTGCTTGTTTGAGCCCCCTCCTTGGTGGAATAAACCCCCCATGCTTAGGCTGGCATCCTGCTTTGGTGCTTTAGTGGTTAAACCCTCTTCAGGGCGTATTAGTGGGGAAGAAGGAAACTGAAAGTTGTGCTGAAAAGCTGGTAGGTGAAACTGGGAGTTGCCTGATCTATTTTATCTTTTAAAAGGGCAAGCTCTGAATCAAGCAGTGTGAAGATCTAGTGAGATGTGAAAGCTTGACAGTCACATACAGGAAACCTTGAATCATTCCTGAGCTTCCTGGAAAATGACGTAGTGAGGTTATCGTTGTGTTTACTTAATGATGATCCTGTAGCTCTTCCTGATCAGCTTAAAAAAATCGTGTTAAGTACCAGCACCTCGGTCTTGGGTGGAAATGGGCTCGACTGGGTTCATTCGAAATACTTGCTAATGGTGCCTGGCAATAATTAATAAGTGAGCACAGGGTCTGTTTTCTTTATCATGGGGAGAAAGATTTGCTTTGTACAGTGAATGTTTTTGTACATTCCTGGCAGAGGCTGACAAACTTCAAAACTCTTCTAGTCCCCAAGCCATTTAAAAATGTCTTCTTTAAATAGAGCATTGCGGAAGGAGCGTTGGTATGTCTTTAGGACAGAGTCTGTCTTTTTTCAGTGGGAGGAGAAAGCAGGAAAGGATGGAAAACCACTACCTCTCCTCCTAATGCCTTGCTGCTTTAAAAACGTGCTGGAGTTGGGCAGGGGTTTTGATTCTTGCTAGCCTGGTCCTCCCTTTCTTGCTCTATCTGTCCAAAGCGGAAGGAAATGTGTCCACCGTGAACATATGAACAGCAAAGCCCCCTACCCTCACACTCCAAACCCATGTGCACAGCTCTGGAGTAGTCCATGGAAGTGACACTAGGGAGCAGAGAAAAACCAGACTTCAGCAGCAGTGCTAAATTTCAGAGGTTTTGTTCACCCAAGATTCCAGGCGCAGAAATCGCTGGTAGCTGGCCAAGGAGTTTGGATTGCAGCCTACCTGTTCCTCAGCTCCACTCAGCTTGCTCCCTCCCCCTGTCTTTCTTTTTTTAATTGCATAATATGCTACAAAATTATCTGGATTTGGGACTTATTTTTAGCCAGAAGAGGCTCATTTAACCCAATCTGATTTTGGATTTACCAGCCAGCAAATGCTTTCTGAAGCCCTTTTCTTCTAGCTTCGAAACCCTGACTTCTTTTGCCCCCTCTCTCTTTCCAAAGGGCTCTTTGCTCTTAAATGTTTGTCAGTCATTCTTGGGGATATTGGTAAGTCTGTCTGCAGAACTGGTGTATGACCATCAAACTGGTGTTAGACGTGCCTGGTGCAATCATTTCACAGGCACCAATCCCACTGGGGGAACTGGGAGTTGTTCTCAAATAAGGAAGGTGAATTTTGTCTCGTAGATAATAGCTGCATCGTATGATTAGAGTCAGGTTTGGGGTAAAAATCTGTATGGCTGTTGCAATTTATTTCTGGGTAGCTGTGGCTGAAAAGCCTCTTCCACTATTTTTTTGTTTATTTAATCAAGGCAGGAATCTTCATGCCATTTTATTACAGTTTTGTTAAACAGAGGGAGAGATACAGGAACGATCACTATTAAGAGTGAGTGGGTTAGGGCTCCAGCATCTCATCAGTTTACCTGGGAAACTGAGAGAGCATAACGTCAGGTTGTGCTACTGTCACAGCACAGTGATTCCTTCATTCCTCTGCATTTGGGGGGATCTTCATGTCACAAAAATAATGGTGACAAAATGAGGTTGGGACTGTGCTGTGTAAAGGAGCATTTCCAGGCACTGTGAAAAAATCCTGGAAGAGAGAGCACTGGGGATTGAACTGCCCTACTTAATCTTAGCTCAGAATTTATTTATAATGCGGGGCAAGTTTGGTAAAATCCCCTTTGTTTCCTTCAAAATCTGCCATCTGACCAACAGCAGACTGTAGTGCAGAGAGCGATCTTGGGGATTAGACTAAAAGACTTGACAGATCTTCTTCTTCATCTGTAATTTATCTAATTCTGAGTGTAATAACTGCATTTCCTGCTCTGGTAGTTTAGTCCTTAGGCGATCGGTTAAATAAACCCATATGCGTATATCCTGGTGTACCAAAGGGCTGGATCTCCCGACTTCACTGGGAAGGTTTTTCTCAATATACAATTGCTTGAGCCTCCTTTCCCTTCCCCTGTGAACACTCTTTTGAGTAAAAAAAGGAAATTCATTGTAAGAACCTTGGTGCTTTACATTTGTATTCCCAGGCACAGCACTGCATCAGTCAGGAAATGTAAAGAAACGTTCAGTACAGTATCTGTAGCTTGTGCAGCTCTGTACAGATACTTGGGGACCAGAATGTATGCAAGAGGGGGATTTGCTGCCAAGCATGCAAGATCTTGAGTATTATAGATGCCTGGAATTTACCAGCATAGCCACGCTTAAAGAGGATGGACCAGAGCACTGCGTTACGGTGGTTTCTGGTTCCTCATCCCTCTCTGTGGGCCAGGGCTGAGTTATTTGTGTGGACAGTTTTGCACTCACTTTGCTGTCTTCATCGGTGTCCTCTCTTTCCTTTCAGATATATGTTGGGGAAAGGAGGAAAGCGGAAGTTTGACGAGCATGAAGATGGGTTGGAAGGCAAAGTGGTGTCTCCTACTGACGGTCCCTCTAAGGTGTCTTACACCTTACAGCGTCAGACTATCTTCAACATTTCCCTTATGAAACTTTATAACCACAGGCCATTAACCGAGCCAAGCTTGCAAAAGACAGTTTTAATTAACAACATGCTGAGGCGAATCCAGGAAGAACTCAAACAAGAAGGCAGCTTGAGGCCCATGTTTGTGACCGCTTCCCAGCCTGCCGACCCTCTCAGCGACAACTTCCGCGAGGCGCAGCCGGCGTTCAGCCACCTCGCCTCCCAGCCCCTGCTCCCCACCGACTTCGTAAGCACTATGCCCCTGGAGTCCTGCCTCACCCCAGCCTCTTTGCTCGAGGACGACACTTTTTGCACTTCCCCGACTGTCCAGCACGATGGTCCGACAAAACCACCGCCTCCCGCTCTCCAAGCAGTAAAGGACAGCTTCTCCTCAGCCTTGGACGAAATCGAGGAGCTTTGTCCAGCACCTACCTCCGCAGAGGCAGTAGCAGCCGAAACAGCAGCCGATGACTCTAAAGCCCATCCCAGTGAGTCCAACATCCACAAGGCCGAGGGCCTCCCTGAGAGCAGAACGGCTGAATCCAAACTCATGGACTCCCTACCCGGCAACTTCGAGATAACAGCTTCCACAGGTTTCCTCACAGACTTGACCCTGGATGACATTCTGTTCGCTGACATTGATACGTCCATGTATGATTTTGACCCCTGCACGTCTGCCACGGGGGCTGCCTCAAAAATGGCTCCTGTCTCAGCAGATGAGCTCCTAAAAACTCTCGCTCCGTACAGCAGTCAGCCAGTAACTCCAAATCAGCCTTTCAAAATGGATCTCACAGAACTGGATCACATAATGGAGGTGCTTGTTGGGTCTTAAAATGTTAGAAATATAGCAACTTTTTTTTTGTTTTGTTTTGTTTTGTTTTGTTTGGGGTTTTTTTGTTTTGGTTTTTTTTTTAAATACCAGTATATACACTTGGTAGTATTTCCGTAGTCCCTCCCAGCCCCGATTCACAGCACTGTGCATGCATCCTTGCTTGCCTTTTTTGAAAAGAAAAGGATCACACTAGTTTTTGCTTCGAGCAGAGTTGGAGTGCCTTCATCCATGTATGACCACTTCTAATGTATTTTTTTTAAAGTGGTTCCTCAAGGAAGACCGAATATCCTGGTATAGGAAAGAATATGTATTGTAGACAATGTTATGTTATTACAAAAAAAAAAAAAAAAAAAAAAAAAAAAAAAAAAAAAAAGAAAAACACAAAAAAAAAAAAAAAAAAAAAAAAAAAAAAAAAAAAAAAAGAAAAACAGCTAAAAAAAAGGTAAAAGCTAAGCACAAGGATTATGTTGGGGAAAGCTGTAAATTGCATGTGCATACTTGTCTATTTTTTCTATAAGTTTTATTGCAAGAGGTAAAAAATTTTATTATTTAGATAATCTCAATACCATTTTAGCCCTGTATAGGTTGACTTTAGCAATTCAGCCTTTTGGAGGCATTAACCTGCTCCTCTTTAAGTGTTGCATTTACATGGCTGTTTAGAAACTGCTGCCCAAATTTATTTTATATTTTTGTACAGATTCTGCAGTTTATGATATTGTTTTTTCTAAAAACAAATGCTGTTTATACACACAAAAAAATAGCTATTTTGATAGGATTTGCTCACATAGTTCCTGCATAATTCAGATGTACAAGAACCACTTGTACTTTTATACAGAGTTGTAATGTTTTATATGTGTATGGTGCAAAGAGAAAATTGGATCAAATAAGCCTGCAGTCGGTTTCCCTAAATGCAAACAAAAAAAAAAAGTGCTTTAAGAAAGGGCTGGGAGCTGCTTCTGTCCGAGTTTCACAAGTGTTTGCTCCCTGCTGTACCCACTGCGCACTACTGTGATTCCTGAAACTTAGAGCCATGTCCTTTTTCCAACACGTATGTGAAGCAGTTGGCAGGAAACAGTTGTGGAACTTCCCCCGGAGAGGTCCCTGAGTGCTGCCGTGGCTGCAGCTCCCCCCGCCCTGGGCTGTCCCCGTGCCAGTGCCAGGGCATCCATCCATCCCACCTGCCGTGGAGCCTCAGCGTGGTGGCACATCAGCACCTCCGTGCCCATCGCCCACCAGGAGCCAACCTCTCCCGGAACTCTCCCTGACTGCCAGGCGAGCCTGAGAGCGCCCGCTCGCCCTTTCTTGGAGCATTTCTCCTCCCCTCTCCCAACCTCACTGTGCTAAGTGCTGAAAGAGGCAACTTCAGTATTACTGCAGTGAAGCTCATCTCGTACCTGCACTGGATGGACTTGCTTTAATATCCATTGCTGTTGAAACTGGAGCCAGTCGTGTGACATCACTTGGCATCTCGTATAGAGTTGGGTTCTTGTATCAACTGTGTTACCTGCTTTACACTTTATAGACCCGTTTTACAACGAATATACAGACACAGCTTTCTATGCATGGTCCCCTTCCCCGTAACACCTGAGAAGTCTTCTCCTTACTGCACCAATAGCTTTTTTTTTTTTCCTTTTTTAAGTTCATTGTGGTGTACATTTAATTTAAAAAGAAAAAAATGTTTGCAATGTATCATGCCTATTGCTGAAGTTGCTATGGCATTTTAGTTTTCCAATGGTACTTTAGTTGTTGAGTGCCGGNGAAAACCATTGACCAAGTGTAGCTTTAGGGACCGTGGGAAGGGAGGGATGGGGAAGGAGTGGGGACAAGTTTCAGCTCACACCTGGCCCTTGCTCAGCCACTTGTGGGAGAACCAACAGCCCTGATTCTGCCCCTCTGGCACTGGGAACACCTGAGCCAGGGGTGTGTGTCTTCTGCACAGGCCTGTAACACCACCACTTTCACATGGTCACTTGGTAGGCCATTGCCTTGCCATGGTTAAAAACTGATGCACAGGATGCTGGAGCTGCCTTTTTTTTTTTTTGGGGGGGGNAGTGAAGCTCATCTCGTACCTGCACTGGATGGACTTGCTTTAATATCCATTGCTGTTGAAACTGGAGCCAGTCGTGTGACATCACTTGGCATCTCGTATAGAGTTGGGTTCTTGTATCAACTGTGTTACCTGCTTTACACTTTATAGACCCGTTTTACAACGAATATACAGACACAGCTTTCTATGCATGGTCCCCTTCCCCGTAACACCTGAGAAGTCTTCTCCTTCTGCCCCAATAAGTTTTTTTTTTTTCCTTTTTTAAGTTCATTGTGGTGTACATTTAATTTAAAAAGAAAAAAATGTTTGCAATGTATCATGCCTATTGCTGAAGTTGCTATGGCATTTTAGTTTTCCAATGGTACTTTAGTTGTTGAGTGCCGGTTACAACCTATATTGTTGACATGCCTATGGCTTCTTTAGGAATAACTTTTATATTTATTTAAGAAATTTTAAATTATGTTTTACGTCATTTGGCAATATTCAGTCAGTTCTGCTCCCTTCTTGTCATGGAAGAAATTGGGTCTTGCCTGCCTTTTAAGGAGGCGGCTTTTTATAAATTGGCACTTTAAAACAGGCCATATATATTTATTAGTATAGAGGTAGATGTAACATAGATATGCACACAGACACAGGATAAAAGCAAATACGTTTTTGCAATGAAGGAACTCCTAATGGGAACAAAATGCATCGTGTACAGCTGCGAAACACCCTTCTGGCTCCCAATTCATCTGCCAGGGTGAAATGTGGGGCTAGGGGAGATGCAGGGGGGCACTGGCTGG